>BMAC01000301.1:536009-602849 GCA_014905375.1 Phtheirospermum japonicum | reverse complement strand
AAAAAAATATCAAACCTACGGAGATGATATGGAAATATAAACTAAATGAAAAGAACATCATTACGAGAAAGCCTTGTTCAAATAAGCCAAAACCAACCAAACCAACAACAAATAACATTAAAAAACAATCATGTTTTCGAAGGATGCAGAAACTTGGACAGGGCATTCAACAGAATCGAGAATCTAATGATCGGTGAATTGGGTTTTCTGGCACAATCACGGGTTATACGGTGATTACCTGTTGAAGAAGGGGCCTTAAAACTGACGACGTAATTTGGCAAAATGTGGGAATTCATATATGTACTCCAGATAATGTATTTTCTTGGCGTCAGGGGATTATCGATTCCAGAGTCAAAATCGGTGGAACTTGGATACAGTTGTTCGGACCCTGCACAGATTGTTTCAGTGTTTCCCAATATTACGCGACATAGTAGCATGTGTTTAACGCCATTTTCATCTTCTTTTGCCCTCAATGCAATGCAAAACATTGATAAACTGTAAGGAAATGCTAATGTTAAGCCTACTCAAGAATTTTATTAATTAATAATAACTATAGCCCCTTATATAGTTCAAATGCAATGATGGGATAGGTAATATATATAGATATATAGATATATTTTTTCAAATTCAAATTAACAGACCTTATTTATACTTGTTATGTAAATATCTACACTAAGGCAGAAATCTGTGCATTAAGTAATTGGTTAATAGTTGGACCTTTTATAATTGGATCTTAAAAAATAGTTTTAAAAACCATTGTTCTATTGATGTTTAAGGTAACAGTAATCTAAATTGATATCAAATAACATATATCGAATTGGATGTTAAAGTTGAACTGGATCTTAAAAAAAATTAACATATAAAAATCTATTGTTCTATTGATGTATGTGACAGCAATAATCTAAATCAATATCAAAGTAATATATATCAAATTCAATGCCAAGATCTTAAAAATAAAAAAATAAAAAAATACTGTTCTATTGATGTTTTTGGTAAACTAACCCGATAGCAAAACAAGATATATATGAAAGTCAATGTTAAATTAAATGGATCTTCAAAACCAGGAAGAAAAAAAAGAAAAAAGGAAAATCTACTGTTCTATTGATTTTGGTGGTAACAATAATCTAAATCGATACCAAAAGAACATAATAAATCATATTCAATGTTAAAATTTACCTATCAATCAGAAAATTCGCCGGAGACAAATAGACTCCAACGCCATGAGAAACGCCCTTCTCGAAATCCCCACATCTGCCAAACCCATAGCGTAAAACATCACAAATCTCACCCCGAGAGCCGCCGTACCAGCCGTATTTGAGGGTGCAATTCGTAAAATAAAAACAAAAATCAAGATTGTACCTGTCGTTTCAAAAAATTTACACAGTCACACAAACAGATAACCTAGAACCATTTCTCAAGGTATCAAGCTACAAATTAACATAGAGAAGCATAAGATACCCATTAGCATAAGAGCAAATAATCGGAACCCAGTTCACATTCCGATTACGAAAAAAAAGAAGAAGCAGAAATCGAATTGAATTTCGAACGGAATTGAAGAGCAAGTTAGAGAGAGGAATTGACCTAATTCTCAGGGAGGAGATTGAGCGAGGGGTTTAATTCCCCTAATTTTCTCTCCACCGCTTCCAGAATCTCCTTCCGACGATCGAACGGCTCCGATTCGCGAGTTGTTGTACTGGTGCCGTGAAGGTCGAGTCGGCGGAGAAAAGCGTGATGAAATTATGATTTATTTTATATTTTGAATTTATTAAATAATTATTAAGGATTTAATTATTTATAAAGATTACAATAATAATATTAAAAGAGAAAGCTAAGTGAGAGAATGTAGATCGTCGGATGAGACATGGATCAACGGCCCAAGCTTTTTGCTTGAGCAAGACGAGGATCGATGACATGGAAACCTATTATTTAACGGCGATTCTAATAGAACCGCCGTTAAATCTACCGCAATAATGAACGTATGAACTAATTAACGTCAGTTTTTAAGGAACTGCCGTGAATACTTGTTAATTCACGGCGCTTTCTTAAAAAACCGCTGTTAATTATTTCAGTTTTAACGTCGGTTTTCATAAAACTGCCGTAAAATGTACGATATTACGGCAGTTTTATGAAAACCGCCGTTAAATGACCGATTTAACGGCGGTTTTTCCAGAACCGCCGTTAATGAGCCGCCGTGAAAAGCCAATTCTGCACTAGTGTCTACCCATTCCTGACCAAGCATGGGCACAAATTTCAATGGATTTTGTGGATGGGTTACCTAAATCAGGAGGAAAGGATGTGATTCTGGTAGTAATTGACAGATTTACTAAGTTTGGCCATTTCATAGCACTCTCTCACCCCTACACAGCACAGACCATAGCCAAATTATTTCTAGACACTATCTACAAACTGCATGGCCTGCTAGTAAGCATCATAACAGACAGAGACAAGGTTTTCACAAGCACATTTTGGAAGGACCTATTCAGAATGCTGGGGGTAAAACTCAACTTTTCATCAGCCTATCACCCTCAAACAGATGGGCAGACAGAGAGGCTGAATCAATGCCTAGAAAACAACCTGAGATGCATGACAAGTAGTGCTCCTAAGCAATGGATCAAGTGGATATCACTTTCTGAACACTGGTATAACACCAATTTTCACACTGGGTTAAAAATGACCCCTTTTCAGGCCCTATATGGCTATGCATAACCACTCTTATCTACAGGACCCTATATGGATGCACAAAGTGGGGAGGCTAAGAACCTAATGCAACAAAGTCAAATCATGTTGAAACTAATCAGGGAAAATCTAATGCATGCACAAAACTGCATGAAGACTTATGCAGACAAGGGAAGAACAGACAGACAGTTTGAGTTAGGGGATGAGGTGTACCTTAAGCTCCAACCTTACAAGCAGAATTCATTGCAACTCCGCAAGAACTTGAAGCTAGCCTCCAAATACTATGGCCCGTACACTGTAATACAAAAAATAGGGAAAGTAGCTTATAAGCTGCAACTACCAGAGGATTCTAAAATTCATCCTGTTTTTCATGTGTCCTTGTTGAAAAGAAAAATTAAAACAGATTCTTTACCTCTGGAGGAATTGCCGGAGGTCAACACCAACGGGATCGTTCAAATTGCACCTCACCACATCTTAGGAAGGCGTATTATCAACATAAAAGGCGAAAGGGTTGAAATATTTCTGGTAGAATGGGGAAACCCTAATTTGGATCTGAATTCGTGGGAGGATCGGAAGCTAATGGCTGCAAAGTTTCCAACTTTCGATCCTTGCGGTCAAGGATCTGGAAATGAGGAGGGTATTGTTATGAATGAGGGATCAGAGATGGTCGGAGATGCTGAAATTGGGGAAGTTGAGGACAAGGCCGGGCGAATTGAAGAGGAAGGGTTTGGGATTGATTTTGAGGCAAAAAAAATGGGTAAGGAAGGAGATAAGGCAAAAGAAGGAAATCGGTTCGGGTCGACGGGTTAAATGGTTTGGTACCGGTTAAGAGCCATGGTTTGTGGGCTGCTCTTACTGGGCTACTATTAAACTATGGTGCCAGAGTATAATAAATTGGTTATTGGACCCTTATATTATTATCTTATTATATCTTGTTTTAATTAGGGCATCTTATGTAAATGGTCCCCCCCTATGGTTATAAATAGGGGAAGATATTTTATGGAAAGAAAGCTAAGTATTACATAATTCCTACCTACCACATTCTTTCTTCCCTAAGCTCTCAATTTTCCCCCATTTCTTTCTACGAAATAGAGAACCTGATTATTCAAAATTACAACAAATTACAACAAATTAATACAAAATTCTACAAAACAAATACAACACAACAGTGATCTCGCCATATGATGACTTAAGCGCTCCACCTTTTGATGAAGAGATGTTTTGCCCAACATCTGATTGGCGTGGGTTTCGACCGGCAATTCCTTTGACTCTTACAATGCGGGAGTACGATCTAGACGAGTTTTACCTCGAGCAACTCTTGGTTTTTCATGGATTTCCGAGCGAAGTCCCGCTCCATTTCATCTGAGAGTACGAAGCTATAACCGGCACATTCCCTGTTTTCGGACTTACATGGGATCAAGTGATGATGTGGTGGATGGGCAGGCAACTGCTCGATGGACTGGGGAGGGAAGACCCGATCCCCTGAGCAGTGTACAAAGAAATTTTTTTTCCTCCAAGCCTTGTTGGAGGAAGGGATGCCGGTAAGAAAATGCACGCTAGCTCTAGCGCACAAGTAGAAGTAACCAGGGGAAGAACTCTTGAACTTGAAGAGCTGGTTCACGTTAAAGGATCGGGCGAGTGATTGGTTGACAAATTTAGAGCCCGATTCCTTAAAAACGTGGGATGCAGTAGTGGATCAGTTCATGGGGTCGTTCTACTCGTCTGAATGGGTCCCACCTTCATCTTCTTATAACTCGAGCTTAAATGACCCATATGCTTCGATTAATCACTTTGATCACACCCCATCACAAAGTTTCTATTGCTCGACCTTTAACAAAAATTCTTATAACCCGGGTTTGGAACTTTTTTGCACGGGATATGATTCGTATGCTCCAACCGATTCCAATTCTTCGAGCTACGACCCATTTCCTCTTCTTACATCAAACTCCTATGTTTCGAGTTTCGAGCATTTTTTTCCCAAAACCACATAATCACGATTCGAGATATAATGATCTGTGTGCTCCTTGCGAATCATATTCTTATATCCCGAGCTATGATTGTTATCCTTTGTCTTATTCGTGTATTCCTAATGATGAAACTCGAGTTGAGGTAGATCGACCTCATTTTGATGAGGTGACGTTATTTGATGTGGTAGAGCCTACCGTGGATGTTTGTTCGGAAGAGGTTTATAAAGCAGCTGAGATCGAGGAGTTGGTTGAGATCGCCCCCCTTGCGATTTTTGATGACACTGTGGAAACAAGTGTGGGGGTGTTGCCATTGGAGTGCCCGGAGGATGTTGGAAATTTGAGCCTTCTTGTTCTTGGTGAGAAAGGTGGAGTTATGGTGCTAGTGTTGGAGGAGAGTGAGACTATTGAGTCGCATTTTGGGCCACCCGATGATTTATTGAAATTTGATGTTGAGGTGGTTGACGAGATAGTCAAGAAGGTGTCTGATCACCCCATGCTACAATTTCCATTTGATATATTTGTGGTGATCGATTACTCGCGTTTCCGACCTACGAAGCTAGTTGGAGTGTTTGTCATCTCGGGACATGCTCTTTGTGCCCGCCTTGGTGATTATCATCACCAATTCTTGCTTTTAGATAATACCAAGGCATGGCACGATCGTCATTTGTTTTTCGACTCGGGATGACATCGAATGGACGCCGTAAAGCTAAAGACGTTAATCAAGCGCTTCTTGGGAGGCAACCCAAGCCTTTTAACTTTAGTTGTGTTTTTTTTGTGTTTTTGTTTCTTTTCGTTTCAGGTTCCCCTCGACTTTGAAGCCCGTTAGATGATCTTGGATTCTCAACTCATCATCACAAGCGTGATTTCAGGGACGTATCTCTCCTTCTCTTATCTTTTACCATACTTAGCTTAAATTTTCATTTTTGAATACTCTCTACTAGCCCCGTTTTCAGTTAACTTCTATAGGATTTTATGTAATTTTTTATTTTTATTTTGGACGTTAAAACTCCACGTGCGTTATTGAAGAATGTTATCAGTTGCACTTAGCAACGTAAGATTGGAGTCAATGAACTCTCACTGTTGATTGATGTAAATTATGTTCGTTTTGTACCTTATCTCTATGGGTACTCATAAAAAAGAATATATAAAAAAAAGAAAGAAAAAGAAAAAGAAAAAAAAGAGAAAAGAAAAGAAAAAAAAATAAGTACAAGAAGAGAAAACCTTGTACAAGCTGAGTTCTTATTTTTATTTTATTTCTTAGATTGTATTGTTAAAGAGGTGTATAGATGACTGGGCTAGTCGGGTGAAGATTTGGCGGTTTGAGCAGGGATAGACTTTAGCCGAGGCATGGATGGGTGACAGACATGGAGGTCAACTTGTTACTTTTAGGTGTTCGGAAACTAGTCTAAATCTCTTATCTCAACGTTATCGTGTCGTCCTTTTAGTTGAGTGTTTAGTCGATCTAATGCATTAACTTCTTGAATCATATGGATGCATAAGTAATTAAGTCATCGGGTAATTAGCTTTTCCTTGTCTACGTTTAGATTAGATTTTGCTTTGGGACAAGCAAAAAGCTAAGTGTGGGGGAGTTGATTTGTACATATTTGTATGTGATTTTCGTGTGCTTTTGCATAGTATGTTGTGTGCTCTTAGGGTGTTTAGGTTTATCTTTTTATCATTTTTCTTCCTTTTGATATTTTTTGTCTCGTTTGGTGTTTAATGTGTTTTTACTTTATTTTATATGAAATAATCTAATTTTGCTTTATTTTAGTGTTATAGCTCGAGACGACGAAGATTGGACGAGCAATGTGCTGTGCTGACACTGGGTACCAGTCTGACACTGGGTTACCCAGTGTCCGAGTCCTGCCGACACTAGCTACCGACGCCCGCAGCCTGGCTCGCATCGACCGATGCACCGTCGACGTAAATGTTCTGTTGCGTCGATCCTAGCTCCGTCGATCGACGCACTGCCTGGTTGGCGCGTGCCGCCTGGCCCGCGTCGACCGACGCACCGTCGACGCTTGGTCGACGCAAATGTTCTGTTGCGTCTATCCTAGCACTGTTGATCACCGCACTGCCTGGTCGATGTGTGCAGCCTGGCTCACATCGATTGATGCACCGCCGACTCACCGTCGACGCTCCGGCAATTTGAGCGTTTATTTTTGAAATTCTATAAAAAATCGGTGGTTTCTTCGTTTTGAGAGTGCTGAGATGAGGGGGAAAGGTCAGAATAATACAGAGGACCCTCGGTTCATGCCACCATCTCAATTCACACAAAATTAGAGTTAGATAGTTTGTAGTTTCATCGTTTCTATGCCGTCCGTCGTCCAAGGCCGATTCTCATCGCTGAAGATCGTTCGATGGCTGCTGCTTTCTTAGATAATAAGTTTTCTAAACTTGTCTTAGTTTTTATGATAGTATATCTTTGGATCTCGTTGTACTTTGATGTTGCACTTTAATAGCGTAATTTAGTATAATCTTTTCATCGTTTTTCTCATTACTAATTTATGTTTATATTTCATGCTTGTATTGAAGTCTTCATGTTCATGCTTTGGTTTCATGCTTGGGCTGAAATTATGTTGTTGATCATGATGATGCTTGTTGGCTAAGTTTATCGGTCTAGTGTGCTTAGGGTCGTTTCGAACCATCGGGATTGACAACCCCGATTGTGGAGACGATTCCGGCGCACTAGACCCTCGCTTTTATTAATCATTTTTAAAAGTTTTCAATTTCATTGCTCGTAGATGTTAGAAAACCCCAAACCTTATTTGATCGCGTGTTTAGTTAAGTTTTATTTTCATTTCTATGTACGTAAAATCGAACACCGGAATAGTTTCCGATTAGTCTTCCTTGTGATTCGACTCAAGTCAGCTTATCGCCTACAATAGCCCGTTCTCTTGTGGACGAGCTTTTTATTTTTAAAGCGAAAAAGTTCGATTCATCCATCACTAATAATTGCTCATGGAAATCCGAACCGACTGAATATATTTTCTTGCAAAAAACTTAAGCACGACCTTAGCATCACACGAACTCGTGGGAATGGCTTCGACCCACTTGGACACATAATCAACAACAACTAAAATATATTCATTACCAAACGATGAAATAAATAGGCCCATGAAGTCTATGCCCCATACATCAAAAATATCTACGACAAGATTGCTCGTTTGAGGCATTTCATCGCGTTTGCCGATATTTCCTAAACGTTGGCAACGATCATAGGACTTGAAAAATTCATGAGCATCCTTAAAAAAACCCGACAAATAAAATCTCAATTGGAGGACTTGTAAGCAGTCTTCTGCCCTCCAAAATGGCCGCCACATTATTGATCATGGCAAAATGATAAAATGCTCTTTTGCTCCTCCCCGGGAATGCATCGTCGAATAATTCTATCTTTTCCTGAACCGAAAAAGGAATGGGTCATCCCAAAAATGATCCCTGCACTTAGAAAGAAATCTCTTCCATTCTTGGAAGGATAAATCGGCCCTCACATGGCCAACCAAGGGGTATCATGCAAAAAAATAGCATAAGTTAATTCATAAGGACAGACATCATTTATAAAACCCTTTTCATTCACATCCCCCTCTCTATCTAAACGAGACAAATGATAACTTTTGAACAGATCAAAAGTATCCAACAGATCAAACGCGGCTTACTTTGGGTTTTGTTAAAAAGGTAACGAAGTGTCGCGTGATCACTATGGATAATAACTTTTGAACCAATAATGTACGACCGAAATTTCTCCAAAGAAAACCCCACGGCTAAAAGTTCTTTTTCGGTGGTGGTATAGTTCCCGTGAGCCTCATTCAACATAAGACTCGAATAATAAATCACACGGAGGAGACCATCCAATCGTTGTCCATAAACGGTCCCCACGGCCTCGTTCGACGCATCACACATAACTTCAAAGGGGAGGGACTAATTTGGAGCAACGACCACCGGGGCCGTGGTCAATTTTCCCTTAAGCAGTTTAAACGCACTCAAACATGACTCATCAAAAACAAACGGTACATCAAGACTTAGCAAATGACAAAGCGGGCGACTAATTTCTGAAAAGTCTTTTATAAATAGCCGATAGAAGCCCGCATGCCCTAAGAAACTTCGAACACCTTTAAAGTTTGTGGGAAGTGGAAAACTTTCAATAACATCAACCTTATCCTTGACTACCTCTAAACCCTTACGAGACACGACATGACCAAGAACAATACCACTTTTAACCATGAAATGACTCTTCTCCCAACTCAACGTTAAATTACTCTCTATACATCGTTGAAGTGCCTTAGATAAATTAGCGAGACAAGAAGTAAAAGAAGAGCCAAATATTGAAAAATCATCAATGAATACCTCAAGAAAATTGTCGATCATATCCGTGAAAATGGAAAGCATACAACGTTGAAAAGTTGTTAGCGCATTGCACAAGCCGAATGGCATTCGTCGAAAGGCAAATATCCCGAATGGACAAGTGAACGTCGTTTTCTTTTGGTCATCCAATGCTATGGAAACTTGTTAGTATCCGGACAAACCATCGAAGAAGAAGTAGTACTGGTACCCGACCAACTTGTCGAGCAACTGATCAATGAAAGGAAGCGGAAAATTATCTTTTCTTGTGGATGTATTAAGCTTTCTGTAGTCGATGCCTAGTCGGAAAAATTTCTCCCTTATCATTTCGATGATCACGATTCTGCCCTTCTTGGGTACCACATGGACAGGGCTCACCCATTCACTATCAGGTTCCGCCAAAATAATTCACTCATCGAGCAATTTGAAAATCTCTTTCTTCACCACTTTCATTAAAGTAGGATTCAAATGACGTTGACCATCCCGAACCGGCTTTTCTCCTTTTTCCAGCATGATATGATGCATGCATGTAGCTGGAATTATTCCTTTAATGTCCCCCAAACTCCAGCCAATGGCTCCTTGAAACTTTTTAAGAACACCGATCAAGGCTTCTTCTTCTGGTTTGGTTAGTTCGGCAAAAATGATCATCGACTTCTTCTTGTTTTCCTCAAGAAAAACATACTTTAGATGACTCAGAAGAGGCTTAAGCTCAGACTTTGGTTCGATGTCCGGTTTCTCATTTCCAAGCTCACAAAGATCAATCACCCAATGAGAATTAGGCTCAAGCCAATTGCTGTCCCTGGCGAGCCAAGAGTCGTCGTCGTGATCAAGAAATCTATGGATGTCATATTCCTCTTCAAATCTTTCTTGCACAATTGGATCAAGTGAGTCCACTGATGGGGCAGGAATAGGTCAGACCTGGTGCGGGTAGACCTGATCCGGAAAATTGATAGGAGAACACGGTTAGACAAGGAGTGACCCATAATTTTAGTCAGGTCTTCCTTGCAAGGCAATACCTGATTTCCTCCTTGGAAAAGATAATGCTGGATTGACTTCCAAAGGAAACGCCTAAAAGTCATCAGAAGATCGGCTCGAGATGAGTCAGGACTGTAAACCTGGTCCAAAGTGGCCAAAAGGAGGCATAGTCAGGCTGGTCTTGAAGAAAGAGCCGATTAGACTCTCTTAGGCTGAGTTGGCGAAGACAGCCAAGGTTTGAGAACTTTACTATCCTGACAGAGATGACCTGGAAGATGACCTCTGGAAAATAAAGCTGAGGTAGAATTGGCACCAGAGCTGTCGACAGAAAAGGAGAATAGGATCAGGGCAGACCTGACTTTCTGATCCCCATCGAGGAGACAAGTGGGACCACTTGTCAGAATTGGTTGCGTAACAATCCCTGATTCGCGGCATGTGCCCCTGGGATCCCGGCTAGGGTCCCCGCTAGGAAAAAACTATAAATATCTCAGCCCCAAGGCTGAGAGAGGTATGTCATTCTTTGGGCATTCCTTCTTTGCTTGCTAAGAGAAACCTCATACGCTTCACTGACTTAATCATCGGAGAGGTTTCCACTGCACGCAGGTCAAGAAGGTGTTCAAGGTTCCAAGATTTATTGTTGACGTTGGTCATATTTTGGGTCGAAACAATTGGCGTCGTCTGTGGGAACTCTATCAAGCTGACGTGAGACTATTCAATGGCTTTAGATGGTCTGCGACGGAACTTGGTAGGAGAACTCGACAAAACCCCTAGTTCCGCTGCGCCGTGGGGTATGCCCAGGTCGGCAGAGATGTCGACGATCGGACCGGAAGGGACAGCACCGTTGACAGTGGCTGCGCCAGGCACCACGCCACCCCCACTTGGTAGATCTGTACCAGCTGCTGGTGGTTCAATCAATGAATCCTTCCTCATGCAGCTCTCGGAGATCATTGGTAAAGCCGTGGAGATGACGGTGGAAAAGAAGTTTGCGGAGATGTCGATGCCGCCATCCAACACACCACCGACAAGAACCATCCCGGTGGCAGAAACTGAGACACTGCGAAGCCAGCGCACATATCGGACTCCTCTACAGAATAGAGAAGAACACTTCTCTACTTCTGATGATGAGACATCCATCCAGGCTCATCTAGGCCTGGCCGAGCAGATGCAGAGCCTTCAGAAAGAAGTACGGGATTTCAGGAAAAAGATGACGGTCACGGGCGCGGTTCTGGCACGTCGAGGCACTCCATTTACGGACAAGGTCATGCGCGACGATTTGCCAGCTTCTTATCGATCCTTAGGTTTCGAATATAACGGGATGATGTATCCGGTGGACCATCTCAGTCGCTTTGAGATGGCGGCAGCGTTACACAAATTCTCTGATTTCGTCATGTGCCGGGTCTTCCCGATGACTTTCACCAAGTCGGCAAAGCTCTAGTTTAGCCAGTTGCCGCCTCGATCGATTAGCAATTTCGACGAATTCAGCTCGGCCTTTCTCCACCTGTTTACGAGCTGCAGGAAATACTAGAAGATGCCGCTTGAGCTGTTTAGCTTAAAACAGAAGGAAGGTGAGAGCCTGCGCCCTTATATCAATCGCTTTACTAGCGCAAGACTTCAGGTGCCGTCTGCGTACGAAGAGCTGTTGGTGAATGCTTTGGCGCAAGGCCTACGGAGGGGCGAATTTTTCCAATCGCTGGTTGTGAAGCGAGCTTTGCAATTTGGAGAGAGCTGAGAAGTAAATTCATCTGGAGGAGGCTTTGAAAATCAAAGATGAAGGGGAGAAGAAACGGGAGAGGTACGATAGAGACGAAAGGGCAGCGGTGAAGAAGCCAAGGCCAGATCTGTCTGGGGGGAGACCTCATTTTGACAGATATACCCCTTTGGCGACGCCGCAGGATGAAATCTGCAAGCTATAGAGAGGCACCCAGAGCTGAAATGGCCCAAGACGTACTCACAAAAGCCCAAAAAGGAAAGGTCGGACCGATTCTGCCGTTTCCATAACAAATATGGGCACAGTACCGATGAGTGCACGCATTTGAAAGATGAGCTGGAAAGAATGGTTCAGGCGGGGCAACTGAAAGAGTACGTCCGCATGAGGAAAGAGGAAGCCAGATCTGGTCGTAGCGGCTATGATCGTGCTCCACAAAACAAAAGTGATCAGGATAGGGGGCGTGCTGAAGGAAGAAGAACTGATCAAGCCCAGGTCAATCATGGAGAAATCCAGATGATTACCGGTGGAGAACTGGAAGAGAATTCTAAGCAGACGCAACATAATTATGTCCGGGCTGCAAAAGATCTGGTTAGGAAATCACGAGAAGTCGGGCAAATGGCATCTATGCCAAATATCTGCTTTGGGTCAGAGGATGGTGATGGTATTCTGGCTCGCCACATGGATGCCTTAGTTATAACGGCTACTATCGCCAATTATAACGTAAGATGAATATTCATGGATACAGGGAGCTTTGCTGATATTTTGTTCTTTGATTACTTTAAACAGTTGAAGTTGGATGTCGAGTTGGAGGAGGTAACCACCTCCTAAGTCTGGTTTGCAGGGGGAGCCCTGAAATCCTTAGGAGCGGTCAGGCTCCTCGTGACGTTGGGAGAAGAGCCGTATAGGGTGACTAGGACGGTGCATCTTTTGGTGGTAGATGCGCCATCTTCTTACAATGTCATGCTTGGCCGACCTTCTCTGAGCCAGTTCCAGGCTGTTATCTCGATTTTCCACATGAAGATGAAATTTGCTACGGAGGACAGAACAGGTGAGGTGAGAGGTGATCAATATGCGTCGCGACAGACGTATGTTGAATGCATCAGAAGGAACAGCGAGGAGGAAAGGCAGAGTAAAAAGGCTTGGGTAGAGCAGCCAAAACAAGACCTGGCTAGAAGAGAGGAAGGGCTGATGTTAGTAGAGGTTGTCCTAGGAGATGAGAGTAGAGTCCTTCGTGTAGGAACGATGCTCAGCCCTGAGGTCTTGACAAATCTGGTGACTCTGTTGAGAGATAATGCAGATGTGTTCGCCTGGTCTCCCCAGGATTTGGTGGGGATTGACCTAGAGGTGACAGAGCATCGCCTTAACATCAGTCCAGACATGAAGCCAGTAAAGCAAAAGAAACAGAACTTTGGGCCTGAGAAGGAGGCCATAATTGAGGCTGAAGTGGAGAAATTACTTAAGGCTAAGCATATTCAGGAGATACGATTTCCTGAATGGCTCTCCAATGCCGTGATGGTTCCCAAAACTCAAGAGGATTGGCTAATGTTTATTGATTTTTGTGATCTCAATCGTGCCTGCCCAAAGGACCACTATCCACTGCCAAGGATTGATCAACTTGTTGACTCTACTTCTAGATGCAAACTCCTAAGCATGATGGACGCTTCGCAAGGTTACCATCAGATCAGGCTTGCACAGGAGGATTGGAAGAGAGTTAGCTTTATCACCCCGAAGGGTACTTACTGTTATGTGTTCATGCCATTCAGGTTAAAAAACGCTGGTGCCACGTATCAGACGTTAGTGGATAAAATGTTGAAAGAGCAGCTCGGACGAAACATGGAGGTGTACGTGGATGATATGTTTGTCAAGAGTATCAAAGCATCCTCTCATGTGGAAGATCTGAAAGAAACATTCGCTATCTTGAGGAAGTACAAAATGAAGTTCAACCCCAAGAAATGTGCTTTTGGGGTACGAGCTGGTAAATTCTTAGGATACATGGTCACGGAGAAAGGTATTGAGGCCAATCCGGATAAGGTGAAAGCAATTATGAAGATGCAGATGCCCAGAAACGTTAGAGAAATGCAATGTTTGGCAGGTTGCATTAATGCCTTGAGTCGATTCGTATCACGCTCTGCAGAAAAGAGCTTGCCATTTTTTCAGGCTTTAAGAAAGAAGGCAAAATTTCAATGGAGTGATGAGTGTGAGGAAGCTTTTCGATTGCTAAAAGAGCACTTGGCTAGCATGACTTTGCTTACAAAGCCCGTCTAGGGTGAGCCCCTAATTTTGTATCTATCTGTGGGGTAGAAGGCGGTCAGCTCCGTTTTGATTAGAGAGGATGGCAAAATACAGCGACCGATCTACTACTGGAGTAAGGTCTTGCATGACGCAGAAGTGAGATATGTGGAAATAGAACGGGCAATGATAGACCTGGTAAGCACGACTCGCAAGTTGCGTCCTTATTTTCTTTCGCACAGTATAATTATACGGACAAACCTGCCATTAAAAGTTATAATGGACAAACCGGAAGCATCAGGAAGGCTGGTTAAATGGATAATCGAGCTCAGTGAGTTCGACATCGCGTTTGAATCCAGAACAGCAATCAAAGCTCAGGCATTGGCTGACTTTATACAGGAAATGGATGGCCCTCCTGATGAGGTGAAGGAATGGACAGTCTTCATAGATGGCTATGTCAGTAACAAGGGCTGTGGGCCAGGAATTGTCTTGATAGACCCAGCAGGAGTGTCAACTGAGTACGCAGTACGTTTAAATCATGCTTTATCTAATAATGTGGCAGAATATGAAGCCCACCTACGAGGTGTTCAGATGGCACAGGATCTAGGAGCAAAACAGATCTGCGCCAAGGTGGATTCTCAGCTCGTTTGTAAACAAATAAGTGGAGAATTCGAGACAAGGGAAGATAGCATGCAGAGATATTTGGTCAAGTTTAGAGAATTAGCCAAGGACATGAAATCTCTGACAGTTATGCAAATCCCTAGAGAAGACAATGGAAGAGATGACTACTTCGCGAAAGTAGCTAGCTCAGCGATAGATTGCAAGGAAAGAGTGATTACCTTGCTAAAGGCGGATGGGGAGTTTGGAACAGAGCAGGTGTGCTCAGTAATTGAGGGTGATGACTGGTGCTCTCCTAAAATAGTATTTGGAGAAGGGAGACCTGCCAAAAGATAAAAAGGAGTCAATAAAGATACGAGTCAGGGCTGCCAGGTTTTGTCTAGTCAAGGGGGAGTTATTCCGAAGAGGGTTTGGACAACCCCTCTTAAGATGCCTGAGTAGAGAAGAAGGATCTTTGGACCTCTGGGAAATCTATGTGGGATGTTGCGGCAATCATATGGGCGCTAGAGCTTTAGCAAGCAAGACCTTGAGAGCGGTGTATTTCGGGCCACAACTGAGGAAAGAACCAGAGGCTTTCGTGCGGAAATGCGAAAAGTGCCAGAAGAACTCATTGTTGATACATAAACCCGCGGAAGATCTCATGATGATGAGCTCTCCTTGCCCATTCGCCAAGTGGGGCATTGATTTGGTCGGCCCCTTCCCCACAGCTCCTTCCCAAAAGAAATTTCTAATAGTGGCGATCGATTATTTTAGCAAATGGGTGGAAGCTGAGGCGTTGGCTAAAATCACGGAAGAGGCAGTCATGAAGTTCTTGTGGAAAAACGTGGTGTGTAGGTTTGGCGTCCCCAGAGTCCTCGTCTCGGATAATGGGACCCAATTCATGGTACCAGAATCAGATCTTGGTGTACGAAGATGAAAATTGACCAGCACTTCACATCCGTCTACCACCCTAGGCCAACGGTCAAGTAGAAGTCACTAATCGCATACTAGTATAAGGGATCAAGGCCCGTTTGGAAATTTCTGGAGGCAGATGGGTGGATGAGTTGAGCTCAATTTTATGGGCATATAGAACTAATCCCAAAGAAAGTACAGGGGAAATGCCTTTCAGCTTAGTTTATGGTATGGATGCAGTGGTGCCCGCCGAGATAAGCATGGGAACTCATCGGGTCCAGAATTTTGTTGAAGAGCATAATGAACTTTTAATCCAAGATGCTCTGGACTTGATGGAGGAAAAAAGAGAGCGAGCTGCTGCCAGAATGGCGCATATTCAGGGGAGAATAAAAGCGACATATGATAAAACTATGGTCAAGAGGCAGTTTCAAGTGGGAGACATGGTCTTGAGAAGAGCTGATTTAGGAAAGACGAAAGGGAAGTTGGATGTCGCATGGCAAGGGCCGCTCCGAGTCATCCAAATCTTGGAAGGAGGCGCTTATAAATTGGAGGAACTAGATGGGACCGAGATCCCCCGTGTTTGGAATATCGCTAACTTACGAAAATTTTATGCGTAATTGTAATTTCTTAATGATTATTTGTCTTATTGAGTAAAATTGCAGGTTTATTCTCGTTCATCAGTTTAAATGCATGTTCATAATTAAGCCAAGATTGGCTAAGGGTGGATGCCCCATTTTCCTGACTTGATTGTCAGTTTAAGCTAGGATTGGGTAAGGGCGGATGCCCTCGATTTTCCCTGACCTGAGTGTCAGTTTAAGCCAGGATTGGCTAAGGGCGGATGCCCTCAATTTTGCCTGACCTGAGTGTCAGTTTAAGCCAGGATTGGCTAAGGGCGGATGCCCTCAATTTTTCCTGACCTGATTATCAGTTTGAGCAAGGATTGGCTAAGGGCGGATGCCCTCGATTTTTCCTGACCTGAGTGTCTGTTTAATCACGGATTGGCTAAGGGCGGATGCCCTTAATTTTTTCTTGGCTTGATTGTCATTTTAAGCAAGGATTGGCTAAGGGCGGATGCCCTCGATTTTTCCTGACTTGATTGTCAATTTAAGCCAGGATTGGCTAAGGGCGGATGCCCTCGATTTTTCATAACTTGAGTGTCATTTTAAGCCAGGATTGGCTAAGGGCGGATGCCCTCGATTTTTCCTAGACTGATTGTCAGTTTAAGCCAGGATTGGCTAATGGCGGATGCCCTCGATTTTTCCTGGCCTAATTGTCAGTTTAACCCAGGATTGGCTAAGGGCGGATGCCCTCGATTTTGCCTGACTTGATTATCAGTTTAAGCCAGGATCGGCTAAGGGTGGATCCCTTTGGCTTTGCCTGACCTGACCTGATGGATGGCTCACGGCAGTCTTGTTTTAAATACAAGCACCCATATTCCCAGGCCTAGCTAATATGGAGCGCTGGGGTAAACTTAGAAAGATTGTTTATTATATATCCTGACATACTTGAACAGGTTCGCTAGGACAACCTGCATTAATGCCTAACCTAATCATAGCTAGACTCGGCTAATATTGAAGACTCTAGAAGGTAAGTCTGAAAATGCAATTTGTATACTTTGAGCAGGAAAAATTGATCAAGAGGACAATCTTTTCAAGAAAACGAAAGTTCATAGTGATATTCTGAAAAAAAGAAAAGAAAGTTACACGATAAACAAGAATCCATGATTGATTGTTGTTTGAGGCCTTACTTTAGAACGAGTAGAAATTCAAGCAAAATAAATTTTAATTCAAGTCGGGGAGCATACAGAGGCAAATTGCACACACCTCCTAGGAAGGTTGGCAAACTTTGATTATGAAATAACAGAAAACAAAGATAGAAGAACAAGTTTAGGTGTTCATCTGAGAGGAGATTTCCGGTCTGTGGCCAGAGCTCGGCGAACACGCCAAAGCTCGCGCTCCGTCTTGTCCAAGGGACGACGATATTTGTCAGATCGCTCGACAAGCGCCTGAGCTTCGCCGGCGGCGATGGTCACACAATGCATGGACTCGCTCAGATCTTCCTTCTCCTCCTGCAGTTGACGGGTAACTTGTCGGTGCTCAGCCCACTCTCTTTTGTAGAAGCGCTTTTTCTGCCTCTCCCTCTCTAGGAGGCGGTAGAGATAACCAATTTTTCCCTTGAGCGAGGTCACTTGGTCGGAAAGTTTAAACTTCTCCACGACCAAGGAGATGTTCTTGAGCTTTATTACATCGAGTTCTTGAAGGAGAGGAGAAGATGCCATTGCAGAAAATTGGAGAAAAACGAAGAGCATATGCATATATTTAAAGAGAACAAAGTCACGTCCCGGGAAATCAAAAGTACTAGGGTTTCCGAAAAACCAGGAAACCCTAGAAGTCTAAGCATCATAACAAGACAAAAATACTTATTATTAATCAAGATATTTAATACAAGGGTTCAGATACACAAAAAATAGATCAGCCACGCAGGCTGCAACTACAAATCTGTTTGAAAGTAAAACCAAAAAGGAGATAAAAGCAAGGCCATTTGGACGTCCTGAGCTACACTGACTCCTTTTCAGACCTAATACTCGGCCTGGGGAACCTCAGTAAAATCCCTAGCGAACTGGGTAGACTCTTGTAAATCACCCAGGTTGGCAAAAGTGGGAGAACTGGCCACAACCATTGCTAACGATTGATCGGGGGGGAGGAAGTCGACGAGGAAGAGCAGAAGGTCTGGAAGATGTGGTCAGCAAAGGCCGCATCATTTAATAGGTGCAGGCGGCCGTCCTCAGCAGCGTAAGAGAATGACGTGGGCTCAGATGCGCCTGTGATGGCAGCAGACCTGTCATAAGGCAAAGTGGGGTTTTCGGCTACCCACTTAGCATGAGCATCTAGGCCCAAGAAGAAGAAGGCCTCGGCCTCGGGAACCAGGAGGTCATATAGTTCAACTGACCCCAGGAAATCTCGGCGTGTGGTGGCCCGGGTCAGCGGAATCAAGCGCAGTCCTTCCTCGGAGTTCAGGAATTCGAGCCTTCCTTCTGCCCGCCCCTCGGTGCGGCCCTTGGCTTCCCTGTCAGCCTCGCCTTCAGCTCTAGCTTCCCTGACCTTGTCCTTGAGTTTTTTGATCTCTTCCTCCTGGAGAATGGCCTGGGCATGGCGCCTACCCTCGGATTCTTGCGACGCGCGCAGTGCAGCTTTGGTTCTGTCCAGCTCTGCTTTAAGAAGCTCTATCTCCTCGTCTTTCTTGGCCCGCAAGTCCTGCTTTTGCTTCTTCAGAACTTCAACTTCTTTCTTCAGATCTTCCTGCAGCAGAGAAACGCGGGCCCGGGCCAATAGAGATGCCCTAAGGACCACCGCCTAAGAAGAAAAGAAAGGGATGAGCGTGAATTTGGGCAAACAAAAGGGTACGACGAGGGGTAAAAACCTCACCTTTGCCTCCGCCTGGAAGAAGGTCTCTACCAGCTCCGGGTCGGACATTTTTTCCATGACGTGGTGATCAGCTGCAGGGGCTAGCCCCATCATGTATTTCCTGGCCACCTCCCTGGGCAACTCATGACAGACCTGTTAAAGAGGGCCTGATTGGGATAAGGAGGAACTTGAGGCACCGCCAGGGGGGGGGGGGGGGGGGGGGTGTCTTGAGGGATGACCTGAGGCTTAGCTCGCCTTCGCTTCCGCGTATTGAGCTGTTGCTCCTCCTCAGGACTCCCTGAAGATAGAATTGTCGCGTTCAGAGCTGAAGACTCAAGGGTAACTCCTCCCACAAGTTCTAGATTCCTCCACACAGTACCAGGAGGAACACGGGAAGATGGAGCCGCTGGGGCTTGCCCTTGAGGTTGAGTCGAAGGCGGGGCTGCCAGGGTGACCTCATCTGATGTAGGGGAAGCTCTTGAAGACTCTCCGAGGGGGCTCTTTCGGCCCTCCCCTACAGCTTTCTTTGCCTTGGCCTGTAGGCGTGCCTGCAACATGTTTTCTGAAGAAAGAGAGGAGGGAAAATTAAAAGTTATAAATAAATAAACAACTACAATTGGTGACAGGGGATGAGCTGATAACGCAAGAGTATACCAATGTTAGGTGGCAGAGGTTCGCTCTGTTGTTGAGTGATAAAAATGGAAATAAGATCGGGTTTGAGGACGGTTGTTATGTTCAAAGGGGAAGCGTTAAGGGTAGCAATATTTTTGGCTATATAAGGTGGTCTGTCACCTAAGGATAGTGGTGCCAGTGCTGGCAAAACATTTACAGGGGTAGTAGAGAAGCCCCAATCTCTAGAGCACTGGACGTAGAAGAACTTCTTTCTCCAAGCCTTGTGAGAGGTAAGCAGACTTGTCAAGAAATGTACGTCTGGTCTGGCGGAAAGGTAGAAAAAGCTAGAAGCACTCTTGGCTAAGAATAAGGAATAAAAAAGTTGGGCCATGGGAATTAACCCAGAATATTGGTCCGCTAAGTGAAAGACCACCATTACCCGGAAGGCGTTAGGCAGGAATTGATGTACCGAAATCTGGTACATCCGGGAAATGGCCAGAATAAAAGGGTGAACGGGAAGGCTCAGGCTGGTGTGAAACTGGTCTACATAGAAGGTTAGATGATTAGTAGGAGGCGTCGAAGCCCTCTCATACGACGTCGGACTAGTAAAAGTAAAGTCGTCTGAGATGTTAAAGGTAGCACGGATGTTTTGGAGGGTTTGGTTGCTAACTATGGAGGCTATATTATCATCGGGGAGGTTTGGGGGAGCCGCCGGGGGCCTCTCCTAAATCACCGCCAGGGGTCTCTCTAGAGAAGCCACCAGAAGTGATTCAGAAGAAGAAAAGTGTACGGTGGATGTAGAGTTCGCCGGAGCCGCCAGCGAACCCTCCCCGGTTGAACTAGACCCGGAAGAATCAGTCGACATAATAAAAAATTTGTGATGAGTAAAGAGAAGGTACTTGGTTTTGGAGATAATCGGAGAAGAAGGACGAAAGGAAACAGAGTTATGGAGGTCACCGGAGAACTAGAGTGAAAAAGGGAGAATTTGAGAAGTTGCGAAAATAAAATTTGAAAAGTGAAGGGAAAAGGAGATATGGAGGGACAAAAAGGCAAGAAGATAAATTTGAAAAATGAGAATCGAGAAAGGCTGGATTTGATGGGATCCCCGCATTTAATGAAAACAGTACCCTAGGTAGTGAGCTGGACTTTCAGCTGTCCTAGGGTAAGCCACGCGCCACCAACTTGTTAGTATTTGAGAAGACGTGGGAATAGAGACCATTTTGGGGATATGAACCGACACCACTAATGCCAATAATTAGGTCTAGTTGTCAGGCGGATTTCTCGGGATTCGCATTAGTACGAGAAGCACTAAAGCAAGTGGGGCCGTCCTATACTGGGATGGCCATAAAATCTTTACAACTCTACCCTCACTAGTTGGGGGGAGGAGTTGATGGGGCAGGAATAGGTCAGACCTAGTGCGGGTAGACCTGATCCGGAAAATTGATAAGAGAACACGGTTAGACCAGGAGTGACCCGTAATTTTAGTCAGGTCTTCCTCGCAAGGCAAGACCTGATTTCCTCCTTGGAAAAGATAATGCTGGATTGACTTTCGGAGGAAACGCCTAAAAGTCATCAGAAGATTGGCTCGAGATGAGAAGGGACTGTAAGCCTGGTCCAAAGTGGCCAAAAGGAGGCATGGTCAGGCTGGTCTTGAAGAAAGAGCGTATTAGACTCTCTTAGGCTGAGGTGGTGAAGACAGCTAAGGTTTGAGAACTTTCCTAGCCTGACAGAGATGACGTGGAAGATGACCTCTAGAAAATAAAGCTGAGGTAGAATTGGCACCAGAGCTGTCGACAGAAAAGGAAAATAGGATCAGGGTAGACCTGACTTTCTGATCTCCATCGAGGAGACGAGTGGGACCACTTGTCAGAATTGGTTGCGTAACAATCCCTGATTCATGGCATGTGCCCCTGGGATCCCGGCTGGGGTCCCCGCTAGGAGAAAACTATAAATATCTTAGCCCCAAGGCTGAGAGAGGTATGTAATTCTTTGTGCATTCCTTATTTACTTGTTGAGAGAAACCTCATACGCTTTACTGACTTAAGCATCGGAGAGGTTTCCACCGGAAAACCCTCGGTGGTCCTTTCTAACGTGTTTTTGCACGCAGGTCAAGAAGGTGTTCAAGGTTCCAGGCGTTGTTCTTGACGTTGGTCATATTTTGGGTCTAAACATCCACAAATGAACATTCGGCATTCATAAACGAAGATGGAGTTGCCTGGAAGTCATGGATAGAGAATGTGACCAATTCGTCTAACACGGGCAAAGTCATGCTCCCATTATTCACATCAATCAGCGTGTTGGTCGTGTCCATAAAGGGTCGATCCAACAAAATTGTATGCTCCCGGTTATCATCTTGAGCTTTGCCCACATCCAAAATAATGAAGTCAACGGGCACTATAAGGTTCCCAACTTGCACTAGGACGTCCTCGACAATCCCCTTCGGGTACCTTACCGATCGGTCTGCCAATTGAAGTCGCATCTTCGTTGGCTTAAGTGCACCTAAATCAAACTGCTCAAAAATAGATGAAGGTATTAAATTGATTCCCGCCCCAAGGTCAAGCATACCCCAAGTTTCTTTTTCATTTCCCAAAGTAATTTTTATACAAAAACTCCCGGGGTCACTTTCCTTTGGGGGAAGGGGATTTCGTAAGATCACGCTCGCCGCAAATTTTTTTCATTTTCAGATAATCTTCTTTTTTTTTTTGATGCTAAGTCTTTGAAGAACTTAACATATGCGGGAACGTTTTTTATAACATCAAGCAAAGGCAAATTAACGTTAACATTCAAAAGCACATTATAAAGGTCAAGAAATTTCTTATCTTGCTTTTCCTCTCGAAGACGACTTGGATATGGAATGGGTGGCCGATATGGATTAGATACTTTGTGAAGAGCCTTCTTGGGCTCGACTTCCTTTTCAACATTATCCGGAGACTGGGTAATGGTTGTCTCCTCGCCTTCTTTTGCATTCGGTTTCTTGCTTTCTACATTGGTTAGAACTTGTGATTGGTTAGAGTTCTCATTGGGAGATGCAACGTTATTATTCACAAATCGCCCACTCTTAAGCACCGTGATGGCTTTTGCTTATGAGGATTGACTCGGAAACTTCCCATGCTCATTCTTTCCTAATTGCTTGGCGAGTTGGCCAAGGGCCGTCTCAAGCTTGTCCATGCATTTGTCATTACGTTGCAATGTTGACTCAGTGTGTTGCATGAATATATGCAAGGTCTCCTCGAGCATTGGCGAAATGGGTGCTTGAGTCGGTGGAGGTGGAGGAAAGGGTATTTGGCCTTGCGGTGGCGATTGGTACATTGGTTGAGTTGAGAACGAAAATTGGCCTTGTCCTATTTGTTGTGGATATGGTTGTTGGGAAACAAAATTTTTTGAGGCCTTTGGTTTGGTGCTTGATTCCCCCCGCCTTGATTGTTTGACCAAGAAAAATTTGAATGATCCCTCCACGAATAAGGTTTATAATTGCGTGGGTTATGGTTTTGATATCCTTGCCCATCTTGGTTTTCTTGATAACCTTGAACAGCATTTACCTGTTCGTTTGTGTCTTCAGTCTGCTCGAAAGTTGCTTGGCATAGATTCGCGCCATGCCCATACACTCTACAAATTCCGCACATTTCTGATATCATTGGTGATTGGGTCACGCCTTGAGAAAGAATCGTGTTTTGTGTCTGTAGTGAGGCCACTTGCCTCGTCAATTTAGAAATCCTTCTTATATCGACAGGGAATGCATTTGACATCTCGATCTCATGAACGGCTACTTTCTTTGGTCGCTGAGCCGAACTTTTCGGTTCCTTTCAAAATTAATTACCGATCAACTGATACGCGTCTACGTTTTGAAAAGGTGTTTGAGCTCGCCTGCAAGAGAACGTGGTCACTTGTAGACTAGTAAGTTAACTCGGGTCGATCTCTCGAGGAATGGGAATCGATTTAATGATGCTTATTATTCTAATATCACAAATTATATCTAAAACACACGATCAATTTGGGTTTTGGAAATGATTCAACTTTAATGAATTTAAATATAAAACTCTTCTTGTCTCGAAGGTGTCAATATCTCGACAAGTTATAAGAAAAGTAAACGCGAACCTAATACGAATTACTACACATCATACTATCAATTGTAAACTTGCTTGCATGCTCCAACAATAACGTCTATCAACCAAATGCCTCTAATAACCTAAGAGCAACAACAATTCTATCACTACGCAACTTACGAAATCATTTCAAATACTAAACAAGATTTTTAATAATTTAAATACTAAGATGCTTCAACAAATATAACTAAAAAAATCACAACTTCATTCTCAATCAAAAAGCAATTGTTCATCTAATATCAATAATCCAAAAACGCAATAGTATGAATTCCAAATACCAATACTTAAACAAACTATCACTAAAACATTATCCAACATGTTCTCAAACTATGCATATCATATTCCAAATTAAACTACTACGAAAATGTCAAGTTTATGAGTTTAGAAATTACTAATCGTTAACTGCTTTCAAAGAGCGTTGATGATGAAGAGTGCACTCCGAGAAGCGTAGAATCCCAAGGCTTGTCACGAACCCAGAATCCTAGCGACGAACAATGGCTGCTGTCAATCGAACCTTGATATGGCGTCGTACGGATTTATGCTAGAGGTATGAGAGATGTGTCAAATCTCTCTAACTTTGGGGTGTTAGGTGGCTTTTCTAGCATCTCTTAAGTATCCAAGGGTGAATAATCTCAAACCCTAGCCTCCTCTGCAGATTTTAAACAAGCTTCGCCGCTTCGTAACTGACGATTTCAAAAAAATCTGCATGCGTAACGTACTTGTCCGATCGGACGTAGGTCTTGGCCAATCGGACAAAGGCTACTGCCCGTGGCTTTGATTGGTGCACCAGTTCGCCCTGCCGGTGTGCGCTTCATCAGTCAGTCTGATCGGAGACATACACTGTCCGATCGGCGGGTGTCCTTTTGGGCTACTTTTGAGCGTTCCTTCTTCTATCTTCGTGCTTGGATCCACCGGACGCTCTAGTTGTATGAGAAAAACAAAGAATTACCCTCATTTGGATCGATTAGTGATCAACAAGTCAGAAAGTTAAGAAAGGAGACAAAGAATGCAAAACGATGCAACTCAACCTAGTCTTAACCCAAAAAAGATAATAAGAGACTCAATTATGACTCGATTATGTACAGATCCCTAACAAAAACATACGAATCAACCACCCCATGCTTAATTGGTTCGTCCTCGAACAAACAAAAGAATCAAAATCAAGAGAAGTGAAAGTAGTTAGAGCTAAGAGTCATGTTGTGCATATAGTCAGGGGTGGATCCAGGTTTTTATGTTTGGGGAGGCCGTTAATAATTTTTTTTTAATAATATAAAAGGTAGGAAAAAAGAAATAATGGGATATAGGGGTCGAATTTTTTTTATAAAAAAGAAAATTAAATAAAAAATAAATAAAGAGCTACCTATGGGGATCGGAAAATTTTGATTAAGAAAAATGGATGAATAAAAAATTAAGAAATAAGAGGCTATTTATAGGAATTAAATTTTTTCTTAAAAAATAAAAGGAAAGAAAAAAAGAAATAAGGGGCTATGGGATTTGAATTGTGACAATTTTTAAAAAAACAAAATAAGTGAAAGAGAAAAAAGATTAAGAAATAATAAAAAAGAATGAGAAAAAGGCTTAAAGGAAATAAAAATTAAGAAATAAGAGGCTATTTATAAGAATTAAATTTTTTCTTAAAAAATAAAAGAAAAGAGAAAAAGAAATAAGGGGTTATGGGATTTGAATTGTGGCAATTTTTAAAAAAACCAAATAAATGAAAGAGAAAAAAGATTAAGAAATAATAAAAAAGAATGAGAAAAAGTCTTAAAAGAAATAAAGGGTGGTGGGGTTTGAACCCATACCTTTTGGCAATACAAAGTAACACTAACCACTTCACCAACTTAAGTAGATATGTATTTGGGGAGTGTTTATAATTATACAAATTAAGTCAAATAAACACATATTATAGTAAGGTTTTTGAAAATTTTAGGGGAGGCCGTGGCCCCCCCAAGCCAGTATATAGATCCGCCCCTGCATATAGTTTAGTTTGCAATTATAAACACTTTCTCCGAAACCATAAGGCTAACTCATATTACCTTTTCACCTTCAATCGAAAGAATGCATCCTCACGGAAATATATCATGGTGCACTCATTCGCTCGTGTTTTCAACAGGTAAATGTATACTCTCGGATCATCATAATCATGCATTCAACGACTCGTGAAAACCAAAGACTCACACATCGCATAAGTGTGCACATTCAATCAAGTCGGATTAGGAATTTTTAGGGTTGTAATGTAGGCTCTTTGGTAAGGTATGTCATATATAAAGATGTGTGGCTAACTTGCGGACAAACGCAATCAATAACTCACTCAATCTTAAAATTTAAGCAAAGAGCGTAATTTTTTCTCCTCATCCTTCCCAAACAACCATATACTATTATTTTTAGCCTTTATAGCTAAGGTTATTTTTAACCCCCAAAACCCAAATTATTACTATTATTATTTTTTATATTTTTTTATATCTGGATGCTCTTATGAACTTAAGCACCGTTAATCTCCATTTTTGCGCTTTTTTTTTTTATTCCCACCTTGCAATCGTCATATCTTATTAACCATGGATAAATAAAACTCTCATCTCACAACCTTAACAAAATAAGAGCTGCAATAATGCTCGTGGCTAACCAAGAGATGGAATAAAGGCTCGAGGGGGCTCATTGGGGATTTTTAGTAGTTCTTATTTATGAATGAGGCCGGAAACGGGTTTTATATGTGCCTATCGTCATTTTCAAAATCCAATGTACACATGCGATTAAGAGACTTCTCTAAACACTTATTGAATCACAACATGAAATGTTGTTAGACACACAAGGCTTCTTCCTAGGGTTTAATTCCCACTTTTTAAAACAAGGTGATCGAGTTCTAAAAGTTTCGCAAAATTGGTAACGAAAAAGTGTTGTTTTAAATATATATAAGTAGTTTTGAAAAATTGCACTTAATCAAGCTCGAAAGACTCTAAATATCATACCACATAATACATGATTCCGACAGGAATGCCAGTACAAACACAAATAAGCATGGGCAAATATTCAACAAAAGTTGACGTAATCAATTGGTCGACTAGCATTTTGTTATGAAAAAGTGACTATGTTGCTAAAAATGGTTTGAAATTGACATGCATGAAACTATAAACCCCCGGCTCGAGGACTGCGCAGTCGTCCGATCGGTTATAGATCTTCACCAATCGGACTGGAGTCCAGTAGACTTTGTCCGATCGATCGTCTCTATGTCACCGATCAGACGATACCGTCCCCTCCTCTAACAAGATAAGTAGGCAAACTCCTAGTTGCTAACATGACATAATGAGTGTGGGGAATTAAAAATCAACACACAGAGCCATAGAAGTAGTTAAATAAACCATAAGTTTAGCAATAGTCACCCCAACAGAAACACAAGAAAATATTAATACATATAATAAATCCTAATAAATAGGTAATAGTCTAGAAATGAGACCAAAAGTGGATAGAGTGGTGATACAGATAGTGGGTCAAGGGTCCGCCTACTGGTCCATGTCGTCCGGAGGTGGAGGTGGGTAGCATTGCTCGAGACGAGAGAGGCGCTCGTCCATGTCGACGCTTCCGGTCAACCAGGCAAGATGCTGATTAGTTTCCGCCTAGTTGTTGCTCATCGTTGTCAATGTGCTCCGGAGATAACAAGCCTCCTCCCTAGCCTCCTCACGTGCTGCCAGGCGTCCTGTCGAGCATTTCTCGTGTGCTCTTCTTGATGGATGTGCAATTGCCCAATTTGATCCATCATGCGTGCTTGGAAATCCTGCTGCTGTTGCCACTGCTCGTCCGAAAAGTACATGCCTTCCCCATACTTTCCATGATCTTAAGTTCGGGAACCGGTGTTCCCATCTCCTCCATCCTATTCATTCATGTTCTCCACCTCATTTTTCTCCTCATTATCCTTGTCATCACCCTCCTCACCATCGTCATTCTCATCCTCATCTTCTTCATCATCATCGTCTGCATCGTCGTTGTCGTAATCCTCAATTACTTCGGCTCTCATCCTCTCCATCTGCGACATGAACGTCGGAATAGCTACGTTCCGGCCATTAATCATCCGGCTCTCAACAAACATTTCCACACTCGGCTATATGATGTCATCGTCATAGGGGTCACAACCGTGATGACGTGCAAGGTCGGTGATAAAAGCTCCCAAAGTAAGCTTATCCATTTTTCTTTCTCGCACTTGTTCGACATTCTCGATTACTGCAATCAAGAGTGGATAAATGTTTGCATTGCATCGATGGTACGCAATCCACAATGCCTACAACTCGTTGGACAAAATTCTTATGGTGGACGAAATTCTTATGGCGTCCTCTTTCCCCAAGAAAACTTGCATGAAGAATTTGTACGTGAGATAGACGGCGTTTGATTGCAAGGACGTCGAATTGAAGCAACACCCGGGCTCCGGTGGTGCTACGGAAAGCTTGGCCCACCAAGTGTTTTTATCGTAGTCTTCGAGCTCAAATCCCTAGTTTGGCCCTCTTCGGCTATCAATTCCAAAAATTTTGTCGAGGTCACTCTTGTACGTGTGGAACGTTTGGTTTCGGAAGTGACACTCGAAGGTTCCATCGGCGAGTGATTTGAACGTCGTGAAGAACTCGAGCATAAGAGTGCGATACCCGGGTTGTAACATCGGCCCACTTCATTAGCCCGAGAGCCCCAATTCCATTAAGAAATTTTTCGGCCGTCTTATCACCGATCATAACCTTCTCCTCCCAGAACTCGAGATTGATGAAACGGGGGTGATAAACATCCCGCTTTATCAAGGACTTGTATAGCATAGTATCATGCTCGTCCTTGAGGTCAAAGGGAGCTAACCCTCCCCGAGTGTTGCTCGGCCCCGTGCTTGAAGTTTTTCCACGCCTCTGACGATTGTCGGATGCTATAGCGGATGCAAAAATTCAAAAGAAGCAACAGTAGTTCTCGCAGAACTTTAATCGAACACCTATTGTGCGCCTTAGAAACTCAACCAATTCAAGCTCAAATTGGACAATCCCAACTCCAATCACCACAAAACATGCAATTCAATGCCCCAAACAATTCAATAAGCTCGAGTTTCAGCAATTATACCTTGGAGTTATCCGTGTTTGGAGGTGGTGGTGACGCTTGGTGTGTTGTGAAGGATTTGTGCTTGATTCCCCAAATTCTTCGGAAGGATGCAATTGGATGTTATTTTGTCTCCAATCGGACGCGTTATCGCTCTTAATTCTATGATTAGTGAAGTGTGGAAGAGTGATTTTGAGAGCTATGCACTGCAAAGGTAGAGAGATTTTGAGTTTAGGGTAAAAATTCACGAATGGGGAAAACAACCCTTTTATAATCTGTACAGTCATCCGATCGGTCTGTGTCTTTGTCCGATCGGACCGCAGTCCAGTAGGCTTTGTGCGATCGGTCAAGGTCCTTGACCGACCGGTCTGCACAGTAGATTTTGAGTTTAGGGTAAAAGTTCACGAATGGGTAAAACAGACCTTTTATAATCTGCGCAGTCGTCCGATTGGTCTGTGTCTTTGTCCGATCGGACCGTAGTCCAGTAGGCTTTGTGCGATCGGTCGAGGTCCTAGACTGACCGGTCTGCACTGTTCTTAATTTTTTTTGTTTATTTTTTTATAATATATATATATTAATTATTATTACTCTTATTATTATTATGGTGCCCTGCAAAAATTCACAAACGATAATGAGGTACGAACAAATCAGTCCATAAGACATTTATTTAATTATCGAGCAAAAATGCTCGTTATTTCGATAACAAGAACATCACGTCATTATTTAATTTCCCTAAACGACCTAATGACTACTTAGGTCCGAATACTAGTTCGTGAAGTTCTTCCACCTGCTCTTCAAGGTCAATGATCCTACCCTTCAATTGTATGATCTCAGCATCCGCATAATCCAAAATGTTGTGAAGACGCTCGATGTTTTTAGTCAAAGCGACCTCCTAGGTGAGAAATTCGGGGAGATCGGTTTCCAGTTTATGGGCCTTTTGACGATACTCCTCTAACTCTTCTTCAAGTTTCTCTACGGTGTTCTCGTATTTCTTCCTTGTCACCCAACCATAAGAAGTGTTATTATGATGATTCATGGTGTTGGATGCCGGACAATGCTCGAAAATATGAAAGATGAGAAGAGGAATTGGTGTGGTGGTTAAGGGCTTGAGGTGGGGGTTTATATAGGGTTTGAGAGTGGAGGTAAAAGGATTCTCAGAATCAAATAAAATCAAGAGGAGGGGAAAGAGAATATTTACTTAACCTTTTATAAAATCAACCCCCACAATTAAAGATCCTCTTACCTCAGAAAATTTTGCCAGAATATCTTACCCATCTGGTTTCTTCTGCATGGTAATATCCCTTCCAAAAATAGGCTCTCGCACCTACCGACCGATCGGTGTCATTACTCTTCTGATCGGACACCACATCATGGAGTAATCCGACTAGTTGCCTATAGGTCACCGATCGATCAGTCCTGGAAATTCGTTTTTCGCTTCGGAACTTGCAATGGCTACTTTCAAATATTCCAACCGACGGATATACACATATATATACATATAGAAAGTGAAAGAAGAAAAGAGAAGAAAAGAGAAGAGCTTGGGTTACCTCCTAAGAAGTGCAACGTTTAACGTCTCATGCTTGACGGTACCTCATTCGGGCTTCAAGTTTCTTGAGGGGGGTCATCGAGTATTACCACGTCATGGTATTTTTGAGAAATAGTGCCCCCATGGTACAACTTCACTCGGTGGCCGTTGACTTGGAAAGTAGAATTACTCTTCTTATCATGTAATGTTACGGCTCCATATACATTGATATCGATAATCAAAAATGGGCTACTCCACTTCGATCTTAATTTTCCTGGGAAGAGTTTGAGATGAGAGTTAAAGAGCAAGGCTAACTTACCGACTTCCAAGTTTTTAAGGACGAGATTCTTGTCATGTGTTTCATTTTTCGTTTGGTCGCCCATGCCGTCTCGTATGAATCGTTTCGAGTCTCCTCCAATTAACTTAATTCAAGCTTTCTATAACCCCCTGCTTATTTCAAATCAAGGTTCAATGTACGAATTGCCCATTCCGCTCGATGGTCCAACTCTACGGGAAGGTGACAAGCTTTTCCATAAACCAACCGAAATGGGCTCATGACCAACACCGTTTTCTAGTCTGTACGGTAAGCCCACAATGCATCAATCAGCTTTGTTGCCCAGTCTTTGCGGTTTGGTTTCACGGTTTTTTCTAAAATGGCCTTGATTTTCCTATTGCTCGTCTCTACTTGACCCGAGGTTTGTGGGTGGTAAGGGGTTGCCACCTTGTGACACACCCCATACTTACTCATCAGTCGACTAAAAGCTCGGTTGCAGAAATGGATACCTCCATCGCTGATTATTGCTCTCGGTACTCTGAATCGGCTGAAAATGTTCTCTTGAATAAACTTGAGAACAATCTCGGAGTTGGCCTTCCGCGTTGGAATTGCCTCCACCCACTTTGACACATAATCGACTCCTACGAGTATGTACTTGTACTCTCCACTCCTCGGAAAAGGACCCATGAAATCGATGCCCCATATGTCGAATATCTCGATCACTTGATTGGGTACCAAGGGCATCTCGTCCTTTTTTCCTATCGCTCCCAACCGTTGGCATCTATCGCAAGTCTTGTAATATTGGTGTGCATCGGCGAATAGTGAGGGCCAGTAAAATCTAGCTTGGAGGACTGTGAAGGTCGTTTTCTAGCTTCCGAAATGTCCTCCCTCATCATGGCAGAATTTTAACACACCAATCTTCTCTTCGTCTGGTATGCATCTTCTAAAAAGTCCATCCTTGCAACGCTTGAATAAATAAGAATCATTCCAAAAGAAACTCCTGCATTTAAACAAAAATCTCTTTCTTTCTTGCGAAGAAAGATGGTTAGGAATAATCTTACAAGCAAGGTAGTTAACAAAATCATCATACCACGGTTCATTGACCCTCTCAACGGCATTCGCACTCTCGTACGGGAACACATCGTCTACAAAATCAATTTTATTAGGATCTCCTTCTATTAACATACGGGACAGGTGATCAACAACCACATTTTCACTCCCTTTCCTATCCTTAATTTCAACGTCGAATTCTTGTAAGAGAAGAATCCAACGAATAAATCTAGGCTTACTTTGTATTTTGGCAAACAAATGTCGAAGGGCTGCTGGTCAGTGGGCACAATCACCTTGGAACCAACGATGTAAGAACGGAACTTATCTAATGTGAACACAACTGTAAATAGTTCACGTTCTGTAGTGGTGTAATTACGTTGGGCGCTATTTAACATATATCTAGCATAGTAAATAACCCTCAGCATTTTATCCACTCGTTGTCCCAAAACCGCCCCGACTGCCTCGTTTGAAGCGTCACACATTATTTCAAAAGGAAGAGACAAATCAGGTGCAACTACTACCGGTGCTTGTGTCAATTTTTCTTTCAAAATGTTAAAAGGACTAAGACACTCACCATCAAACTCAAAGGGCACATCTTTTCCAAGCAATTTACATAATGGGCGATAAATTTTCAAAATATCTTTTATGAAACGTCTATAAAAGCCCGCATGTCCTAAAAAACTTCTAACGTCTTTGACATCCTTAGGGGGTGGAAGAGTTTCAATAACGTTGATTTTAGCTTTGTCAACTTCCAACCCCTTACTCGACACCACATTTCCCAACACAATTCCACTTTTCACCATAAAATTAGACTTCTCCCAACTCAAAGTTAGATATGACTCAACACAACGCTCAAGTACTTTTTCCAAATTGGTCAAGAAATGAGAGAAGGAAGAGCCAAATACTGAGAAGTCGTCCATGAAGACTTCCAGAAAGTCGTCGATAAACTCGGTGAAGATAGAGATCATACATCTCCGAAAATTTTTTGGGGCATTGCACAAGACAAAGGGCATTCTCTAGTAAGCAAATGTGCCAAAGGGGCACGTGAATGTGGTATTCTTATGATCCTCCAGAGCTATCGCAATTTGGTAGTAACAGGAAAGGCCATCCAGAAAGCAATAGTATTCATGCCCTGCTAGTTTGTCGAGTAACTGGCACATGAATGGGAGTGGAAAGTGGTCTTTCCTCATCGCTGCATTGAGCTTCCGATAGTCAATGCACATGCACCACCCGGTGGTTAAGCGTGTTGGAAAGATTTCTCCCTTTTCATTTTCCAAGATTGTGATGCCTCCTTTCTTTGGAACAATGGGTACTGGGCTAACCCACTCGCTATCGGAGATGGCACATATAATCCCTTCGTCGATTAGTTTGAAGATCTCCTTCTTGACTACCTCTTTAAGCGTAAGATTCAAACGTCTCTGCCCCTCTCGTACCGGTTTCACTCCTTCTTCTAGATCGATCCGGTGCATGCATATGACCAGATTTATCCCCTTGATGTCACCGATACTCCATCCTATTGCTTGCTTGTATTTCTTGAGAACCTCGATCAATTTTCTTTCTTCATGCTCTGCCAATTCCGCAAAGATGATTACGGGTTTCCTCTCGTTGGACTCGAGAAACATGTATTTGAGATGGCTCGGAAGCGGTTTCAGCTCCACTTTGGGCTCCAAAGTGGGTCCAATGGGTGGATCGATCATGGGCTCCTCATTAATTTCGAAAAGGGTGACCACCCCCTCCGCATTCAAATCAAACTCGACGTCATCGTTCTCAATTGGTACAACACCAAATAATTTCGCTCACGCACTGGTCCCCCGAGTAAAGGTAAGAGCAATCGGGACCAATCATAGGTGATGGAATTTTCTGAATATCCTTGAGCGAGAACGTCAATGATTTCCCAAACATGGAGAGTGTCATTTTTCCCAGTCCAACATCGATGAAGGTGTGCGATTGATAGGGTAGGATATATTCCAGACCTGGATTGGGGTAGCTCTGACCCAAAATTATAACTTAAGAGAAGGCTAGACTAATTCCGTCTCTACGAAAGACCTAGTTAGCCCTCCTGGTAGAACAAGATGTGGGGAAGGATGGCTACCCCTTGAGGTCCCTGACCTGGTCATCTGCAAGAACATTAGAAGTYCGGAGATTATATCCAGTTGAAGCCCTGGAGGGGCTAGAGGAAAGAAAAGACGAAGAATTGTGGACTAGGTCAGATTGAGGGAGAGGAATAAAGAAGATCTGGAAAGAGAGAACTGTTTCCCAGATTCCCAACAAAAAGACAGGTGGGACCACTTGTCAGAATTTGTTGGGTAACGGCCCTTAATTCACGCCATGTGTTCCTTAGATCCCGGCTGGGGTCCCCGTTAAGGAAAGCTATAAATATCTCAGCCCCAAGGCTGAGAGAGGTATGTCATTCTTTTGGGWTTTWTTATTTTCTTCTTGGAAAACACCTCAAACGCTTACTGACTTAAGCATCGGAGAGGTTTCCACCGGAAAATCATCGGTGGTCCTTTCTAATCAGTTTTGTGGTGCAGGTTCAGGAAGCTCTGGTTTCTATAAAAGTATTCCTTGGGTAGTTCACTTTTCAGGCTGAAACAGCGATGTTGCCATGAAAGGTCTACCCAAGAGGATGGTATGCTCTTTGCTAGTTTCGTCCACTTCCCCAACATCCAGTATGATAAAGTCCACAGGGACTACCAATGACCCGACCTCCACTAGAACGTCCTCGACCACTCCCAAAGGATATCTAAATGAACGATCTGCCAATTGAATCCGTAAACTCGTTGGCTTCATTCCTCCAAGGTTGTATTGCTTGTATAGGGCGTAGGGCATCAAATTGATCCCCGCTCCTAAGTCGAGCATTCCACATGCTCTTTGCTCATCTCCAAGGGTTATCGTAATGCAGAAACTCCCTGGATACTTTCCCTTTTGTGGCAATGCTTGGTGGAATGTTGTTCTCACTTCCTTGGACAATACCATTCGTTCATTTCCTTCTATTTTCCTCTCTTTTGTCACAAGTTCCTTGAAAAACTTGACGTAGGTAGGCATCGCCTTAATCACGTCAAATAGTGGGAGGTTCACGTTAACATCTTTTAGCATGTTGTAAAGTTCCATGAACTTTTTGCTCTGCTTTGCTGGTTTGAGGCGATTGGGAAATGGTACGGCGTCCCTTATGACTCGTTGTGGTCTTTGTTCTTCATCAGCCTTCTTGTCCGGTTGGTCAGTCTCACTCGCCCGATCGGAAGAAGTCTTCTGTCCTCCACTCCGATTGGATTCTGGATCATTCCGATCGGAGAATGTGCACTGTTCTCAACTCCGATCGCATCCTGGATCATTTCGATCGGACAATGTCTCCTGTGCTCCAATCCGATCGGTCCTTTGCGTAGTCCGATCAGAGACATTGTCAGCTGCATTTCTTTGAGTCTTTTCGGTGCGTTTCGGATGAAAAGCCCTAGTTAGTGAGCCCAGAACATATGGGTTACGTGATTTGTGCATCCTCCCCACTGTTCCTTTCTCTCCGCTTGAGCTAGACTCCCCTTTATCTTTTCCATCCACACTTGGCTCATTCTCGGAATCTTCACCTTCAATTCCTCGTATCCCATTATCGACCTTCTTTCCTCCACGTAACACATGCACCGCCATTGGTTGTTAGGGTTGGCTGGGTAGCTTCCCCGGATCACTTTCTGTCTTTGCCATAGAAGCTGAAAGTTGACCTATCATCATCTCTAGCTTCTCCAGTTGGTTTCTTGTCCGCTTTCCTTCTTCGATTGTACAAAGTTTTTCCTCCCGATTTCGTAGAGTTTCATGCTCTAGTTGCTGACGCCATAGTCTTAGTTCTTCGTCGGGGTTGATCGGAAGTGGCATTTGCTGATGTTGCGGCACTTGCTGGTATTGTTGTTGTTGTGCTTGCTGGTATTGTGGTTGCGGCGCTTGCTGGTACTGTGGTTGCAGCGCTGTTGGTATTGTTGCTGTGGCATTTGAAATTATTGCGGAGGGTGTTGTGAGTAGTTGCTTTGCCCCTTATTTTGATAAGAGTTATAGGCACTAGTTTCTCCTTGGCTCTTATTCGGGGGCGGTCGTGGGTCCGATTGCTTGGAATTGGGCATGTAATTCGAGCTTTTAGGAACGTAGCTCGAACTCAAATTATATTGTCCGGTAAACTTCTTCCCATACTTGTTATTGGGTTGATAGTTTTGGACGACATTCACTTCCTCATCTTCTTCGTCGTCGAACACCACATTACAAGTGTCAGCTTCATGTCCCTATTAGAGTAGAGTGCCCGACGTTCCAATTAGATTGGATTTCATTGTACTTGTATAATGATTATATTGGAATTATATTAATAAAGGCAACTTTCTTTATCTTATGTTTTCGATTTTATTATAATTGCACGTATGATAAAGTCCTTAGACCAATTTAAACTATGGAATATGGTTGCGCATACGATGGAAATCATGGAACATATCTTTAAGGTTTTGGTCTTAAACTTGTACCAAGTCAATGGACTTTTCGAGATAGGACATTGAATAGCCCAGGAAGACTTGCACATATGATGCATGATTGTAAGACAAGGATGTTGCATTCCATTAACATCAGCGTTGTGACGTGAATGCATATACGTGGGTGCTTGTTGGAGAACAAGTTCATTGAACATGACTCGATGGAAATTCTTAACTGGAAGTTTTGTCTATCGAATAAGATTTTCTATATTGCAATAGTACATGATTAGTCCTTGACTTAAGGTACGATGGTAGCCTTGTGCACATCGTGCAATACTTAGATTTATCTTTTGATTGCTTGACAATTGTAAAAGAAGTATTTTGGGTATTGTATCGTTGTGCATTGAGGTTTGTATGTAGCCAACATAGAATTTGACACTTGTCTATGGACAAGAGAGTATCCTGTGAATTTTCATAGTTTATGATTCAAAGACCTTGGCCAGGGCATGATGAATATTGATTCCTAAATGAATTACTTAAGATTGAAATGAAATCACAGTTATTAAATCAATTGGGTTTCGACTTATAAATCTATGCCCAAGATTTAATCGGGAAACTAGTTGTCGAAAGGATCGTACATGTATGGACTTGCAATTAAAATAGGTTTACTCGCTATTTCACCTAACACTGGGTAATCATGCTGCTTGCTAGATGTTGTCATGATTTGTAGGTTCTTAAAATTAAAGAGTTAATTTCAAGAGAATTAATTAATTAGATTAATTAATATAATAAATTGTTATTTATAAACTTACAAAAGTTGTAAGCCTACTGCTAGTGTTAGTCGTGAACCTAAAAGGGTCACACATAATTTTGGTTGTTGACATTTCAAGATTGATAACTCCAATGGTTGGAATAATTAATTAATTTGGATTAATTAAATGAGATTTTAATTTAATTCAATGGTTGGATTAAATATTTAATTATATATTTGATTATGTAATTAAATCTAATTTGATTAGAAATCTCAATTAAAGGAATATTTTAAATTTGTCAATTGGGTTGATTAATTTAAATTTATGGGATTAATTAATTAATTGAATTAATTAATTAGTTGGATTTTAGATCCAAGTCCATGTAATTTTCTAGTAGGCCCTAATTGTAGAAGCCCACTAGAATAATAGAAGACTTTAAAATAAAGTTATTTATATTATATATTTGTATATAATATAAATATTTATATAAAAGGTAATTGGGACCAAGTTATAATCTTTGTTTTAAAAAGGAGACGATGACATGTGGAAGATTTCTTTCCTTAATTATTTAATTAATTAGTTAATTAAGATTAGACCTAATCTTAACCTAACTAATCTAATATAAATATATATATATATATATATATATATATATATATATATATATATATATATATATATATATATATATATATATATATATAAGATAGAAAAGAAATAGCCGTCAGTTATTCATTCATTCAACAAAACATAACAAAAGTTTGGTTTTACTTTTCAAAGAAAAAAAAAAGGGCAGCCGTCCGTTTTGTGTGAAAAAAAAGAGAAAGAAAAATCATCTTTTCTTTTATATATTTATATTTAAGTCTTCAATTGTAGATTATGATTAATTGATAATTTTTAATTTACAATAATTAATCTTCAATCAACTGTTGATTGTTGGATTAATTGTTATTCCTATAATCAATTTAAAAACGAAACGATACTACTAGCGAAGAATTTTTCCGGTGTCGCAATCAAAAGGTGGACTCGATTAAAGGGGATACGCTTGGATCTCTACGGCGAGGAGTTTTGGTGTTAGCCACATAAGCGGGAATTGATTCCCTCTCAATCGTCGCTTGAAGAAGCCATTTATCCTTTCAAAAGAAAGGTTACTGCAATGGTTGCAGTTTGATGGCCTGACCAGTTAATGGTCAGGTTATTTAATTAAAAAAGAATTTGATTATTTTTTTCAGAATTAAAAGTTAATTTTGAAGTTTATTATTTTTAATATGTATATATTTATATTGATAAAAATATATATATTAATTTATTTATCTCAAAATTAAATCAACACACAAAATTAGTTAATTTATATGCTTTAAATTCATATGATAAATGTTGGCATAATTTATTTAGGGATGATCATGGGCGTATAACCAATGTAATTGTATGTTTTTATCTTTGGGTTTTTGGGGTCTGCGAGCCTCCTATTCTATTATTTGTAAAAGTTTTAAATTTTGCATCAAGAGTAAACTAGGTGGTAAGTTTTTCTAATTTTTATTGGAGGACGTTCGATGCCAAAGGCCCATGCCTGTGTGGGTAATTTTACTAATTTTAATAGAATAGAAGATTCAAGACCCATGTTTGTATGGGTTTTATATATGAAATGTAATAGAAGTAGTTCTATTCATTTTACCCCTTAAATTAACCTAGACCCATTTTTGGCTCAAATGGGTCGCATAGGCTGGCCATGATCATCTCACCGCTTTTTGCATAGGATGCATGTTAGATTAATTTAATATTTTATGCTTGCGCTTCATATGATGAATAATGCACTAAATAGAGATCCACCTAGTAATTAAGGTTGATGAGGTCTTGCAAAGTAAACCCCAAGTTTTTAAAACTTAAAAGAATTTAATTTTGATTAATTTTATATCAAATAAAATGGACAAGTTATGTTGGACATATCGTTCCATGCCTTCCGTCAAAGGTATAAGACATGACGATGCTACCGCACTTGGTCATTGGCCATGAGTCGTGGAGTGATCTTGTGTTGGAAAGCTGTGATCTCTACCAAGCATTGAGATGCTCGTGGGGTGGACTCGTCTTTATGTTGGCCACGAGTCGTGGGACATCTTGATGCTCCATCTACACGAATGTTTGATGGGTTATGTTTGACACTTAGTACCATATGGGCTCATAATATTGGGGTGTATTGATACAATTGTCAAAGAGTTGACTACCAATATGAGTTTTTCATGGGCTCATACAATTGGGGTGTGAAACATTTATATTGGAATTCAAGCCCACTAAGAAGAATTGATTTTCCTAATTTTATAATGGGGTTAATAAAGTTTGAATAAAATAGTGGGAGACATTTAATATTACAGACCTTATGTTAAATGAATATAATTCCCAATAACTCACTCATTTTCTGCTTCGTTTAATTTTGTAGATAATTCTACTAAAATGGCTAAAAATCCAATTGCATCCATACTTGATCAAAATAAACTAATTGGCCCAAATTTCGTCGATTGGCTGAGAAACCCCAAGATTGTCCTTAGTTCTGAGAAGAAGGTTGAATCCACCATAGAAAGGGATAAGCCGGTCATGCTTGTTGGATCCTCTTCCAAATCGAAGGCTAGAAAGCCAAAGAAAAGGAAGTGGACTGGAAAGAGTTCCTCTAAACCCAACAAGAAGAAAAAGTACAATGGTAAAAAAAGGGTTAACTCTCAAGCTGATGACAATTGCCTTCAATGCGGCAAACCAGGGCACTGGAAGAGGAATTGCAAGGAGTATCTTGCAAGCCTGCAAAGTTCAGGTGTATATTTTGTTGAAGTCAATCTTTCTATTAATGATGCTTCTTGGGTATTGGATACCGGTTGTGGCTCACATATTTGCAATGACTTGCAAATTATGGCAAGAAACAGGCAATTGGACAGAAAGGAAATGGTCCTTAGAATGGGGAATGGAGCAAGAGTTGCTGCATTAGCAATAGGGACTGTTTATTTATCTTTGGATAATGGTTTTAAATTGTATTTGAATAATTGTCTTTATGTTCCGGATATTATCAGAAACATTATCTCTGTACCTGTATTGGACAGAGAGGGTTTTAGACTCGTTATTGAGAATGGAAGTTGTTCCATTTTCAAAGACTCTGCTTTTATATATTCCAGTTATTTGACGAATTCTTTATACACCATTTCCCCAAGTGAACCCATTCTCACAATTTAACAAAATAAAAGGAAGTTAGATAATCAAAGTTCTTTCACACTTTGACATACTAGATTAGGTCACATTTCCGAAAAAAGGATACACAAGTTGGGAAAAAAACTCGACCTTAAGGGAGAGCAAAAGTTGCCAACATGTGAGTCATGCCTTAAAGGAAAGATGACTAAATCACCATTTGTTGGACAAGTGGAACGAGCCAAAGGTCTATTGGATTTGATCCATACAGATGTATGTGGTACGCTAAATGTTAGTGCGAGAGGGAACTATCACTACTTCATAACCTTTACCGACGATTATTCTAGGTTTGGTTATGTATACCTTATGAGGTATAAATCTGAGGCCTTTGAAAAGTTAAAGGAGTTCAAATGTGAAGTAGAGAAACAAACTGGTCGTAGTATTAAAACTCTTCGATCAGATCCAGGAGGTAAATACTTATCGACAGAGTTTCTTGATTGAGAGAATGGTATTCTCTCACAGTGGAATCCTCCCGGAACTCCACAAGTGAATGGAGTTTCGGAGCGTAGAAATCGAACATTGTTGGACATGGTTCGATCAATGATAAGTTGCACTTCCTTACCTCTTTCATTCTGGGGCTATGCCTTAGAGACGGCGGCATACCTATTAAATAGGGTGCCAAGTAAAGCCGTACCCGATACACCCTATGAGATATGGTATGGGAAGTTTCCTTCCTGCAAATACCTAAGAGCATGGAGGTGTGATGCTTACGTGAAGTGTCAAGAGAGTCTTGCTAAGGATAAATGACGAACAAATTAAACTGCGGGCATTTCCGTTTTCATTGAAGGGTCTTGCTAAGGATTAGCTTTATTACTTACCTCCTGGATCCATCACCACGTGGATGGCGTTAGAGAGGGTGTTTTTGCAGAGATATTTTCCCGCTTCACAAGTGGCGAGCTTGCGTAAAGATATTTGTGCAGCAAGACAAGCGCAAGGAGAGACACTGCATGAGTATTGGGAGCGTTTCAAGAGACTCGTCGCTAGTTGCCCTTAGCATCAAATGGGCGAGGAGTTATAAAATACAATACTTTTATGAAGGTCTCTATCTCACTGATAGAGACATGATCGATGCGGCAAGTGGAGGATCACTCATGGATAGGACACCGACGGCGGCAAGGGAGTTGATCTCGAACATGGCGGCCAATTCTCAGCAATTCAGCTACCGTGATAATTCATTGAGGTCGGTAAACGAAGTAGACACTGGTTCGTTGCAAGCTCAGTTGGATAAGTTGAGGTCCACTATCCTTAAGAGGGCTACGGTTCGACCATGTATATTTTGTCATACATTTGATCATGTCACCGATGATTGCCCAACGCTACGAGCCATTCGTGAAACAAGATAACACAAACAATCGCATATGAAGAACGAAAGATAATATTGCATAAATCAATTAAACATAGTTTCACGAGGGTTTCAACATCCCTAGAACTAGATAAAACAATCTACTCACTCATGGAGTTCATAGAATAACAAGAAAATAGAGAAATAAAACATTGTTCTAAGATAGGGAAGAGATAAGAAAGCTTAGATCTTGGATTGTTGGTCTTGGATCTTCAAGCTCTTGTTTATTGGGTGATTTGGGGTCCCCTCTTCAAGCCTTGGAACCCTAGGATTGTGTCAAAGTCTGTTTTTGACGAGTTTGGGTCGAATTTATATAGAATTCCTATTTCTTGCCGCCCAAGATTCTTCCTAAAATAACTCGGCCGAGTCGGCGTCGACAGAGCGTCGACTAACACGAACCAGCCCTCGGCGTCGATGCGCATCATCCGCCCGCGTCGTCCTGCATGGGTGTCGTCTGACGCCCTCCCAATCGATGCTTCAGAGCATGAGCGTCGACATTGCATCGACTGACGCCCTTCCAATCGACACTTCAGAGCATGAGCGTCGACATTGCGTCAACTGACGCCCTTCCAATTGGCGCTTCAAAAAGTTTCGTCGACATGGCGTCGACTGACGTGCGCACAACCAGCGCAACACAGCACATCGCGTCGACTGACGCGAGACATCCTCAGCATCGACGCGAGCCATCAACGCTACCTCCCTGATTCGCCGGTTTCCTCTCGTCGTTTGGTTGATCCTTGTCTCTCAACTTCCTTGTAAAACCTCATTCACTTATTATAGCACCAAATAATGCAAAGTAGAGAAGAAATATACAACTGGTGCTCCTCCATTCGTAATAGTAAATACGCGAGAAATAAACATATATGAGAATATTAAGCACATAAAAACATAGAGATCAAACCATTAATTAAAGCACAATTTCTCGCCTATCAGCTATTAATGTGGTGTGGACATTTTTGCAAGAGTCCCTTGTATCGTTCCCATGCTTCATAGAATGATTCTCCCTCCATTTTCTCAAAGTTCATGATCTCTCTTTGCAATTTTGCAGTCGTTTGAGCTGAATAGAACCTACTCATAAACTTTTTATACACCATCTCCCAATTAGTCAACGAATTAGGTTGCAATGACAAAAGCCAATGCTTCTCTTTATCTTTTAAGGTCATTGGAAAGCATTTCATTCTCAATTGGTCTTTGTGGAGTCCAAGTGATGGAATTCTCCCCACCACAAGGTAGAATTCCCGAACGAAATTCAAAGGGTATTCATTAGGCAAGCCGTGAAAAGTAGGTAGTTGGTTCACGCTCCCCGCTTTCAAATCATAGTCTCTTGCCGCGGGGCCTAAGACTATTGCACTGCTGTATGGACCAATTGTTGGGAAAAGGAGATCTCCTTGTTAGTGTTCATTAGGGTACCGGCGCCCTTGTCTTCCTCCAAAGTTAGTTCGTGCGCCAAAATTAGTTTCTTCTCCATGCTCCTCGTAGTACCCATAATTACGTTCCTCCTCAAAATTCCCATGGTCCTCATAGCCATCATTCTGGAAATTCTCCCTTTTCCAAGCGTTGAACGGTCGTCCCTCTCTCCTATTTTGATATTGATTCCGCTCTTGCTCGAATTGTCCGAATCCTTGGTGGTTTCGTTGGTTGTTTTGGGACTGGGTCCCGCCATGACCACCATTGTTGTGTTCGAACTCTCGATTTGCATGAGCGTTGTAAGCTCGAGCTTCTTCGTGGTTTCAAAATCGTTGAGGAGGTTGTTGGTAAGTAGGGTTCTCTTGCATCATGATTTGATGGTCATCCCTAGGTAGTTGCTCCCTGTTATTTGCATGGCCCGACTCTCTTGGTTCTTCGTTATGGAGTAGAGGTCGATTCCTTGGTTCTTCATCCTTGTTATTATCTGTTTGCTCTTGTACATGAACATCATCAATTAATGGCACGCGATATGGATAATCGCGAGGAGGGGTTTGGTTGTTTCTTCTTCTCCCTCGCCCACCATTCATTCCTCCTCTTCCTCCATTCTCACGTCCTCCAAGAGGTAGATTCTCTGCCATGATGGTTGAACTTGCTTCCAAAAGATTCCCTTCAGTCGAAGGAAATAGTTGTCTTGGTCTCGTCACTCGCTCGATGCTGTTGATAATGGGGTCAATTCTCCACTAAGACTTCGTTGACCTTGCATCAACAACAAATAAATCACCTCGTCGAGAGTCAAACCAGAGACATTATACAATTATCGACAAATAAACATTAACACAAATAAACATCATTAACACCTTTGCCATTCCCCAGCAACGGCGCCAAATTTAGAGCCGAACTTTTCGGTTCCTTTCAAAATTAATTACCAGTCAACTGATACGCGTCTACATTTTGAAAAGGAGTGTGAGTTCGCCCGCAAGAGAACGGGGTCACTTGTAGACTAGTAACTTAACTCGGGTCGATCTCTTGAGGAATGGGAATCGATTTAATGATGGTTATTATTCTAATATGAAAAATTCTATCAAAAACACACGATCAATTTGGGTTTTGGAAATGATTCAACTTTAATGAATTTAAAGATAAAACTCTTCTTGTCTCGAGTGTGTCAACCTCTCGACAATTTATAAGAAAAGTAATTAACGTGAACCGAATACGAATTACTACACATCATTTTATCAATAGTAAACTTGCTTGCATGCTCCAACACTAGCGTCTATCAATCAAATGCCTCTAACAACCTAAGAGCAACAATGATTCTATCACTACGCAACTTACGAAATCATTTCAAATACTAAACAAATATAACTAAACAAATCACAACTTCATTCTCAATCCAAAAGAAATTGTTCATCCAATATCAATAATCCAAAAACGCAATAGTATGAATTCCAAACACCAATACTTAAACAAACTATCACTAAAACATTATCCAACATGTTCTCCAACTATGCATATCAAATTCCAAATCAAACTACTGCCCGTAGCTTCGATCAGTGCACCAGTTCGCTCGGCCGGTGTGCGCTTCATCAGTCAGTCCGATCGGAGACATACACTGTCCGATCGGTGGGTGTCCTTTTGGGATAATTTTGAGCGTTGCTTCTTCTATCTTCGTGCTTGGATCCACCAGACGCTCTAGCTATATGAGAAAAATAAAGAATTACCCTCATTTGGACCGATTAGCGATCAACAAGTCAGAAAGTTAAGTAAGGAGACAAAGAATGCAAAACGATGCAATTCAACTTAGTCTTAACCTGAAAAAGATAATAAGAGACTCAATTATGACTCGATTATGTAAAGATTCATAACAAAAACGTATGAATCAGTCACGAGCTTTTCTGTTGAGAATTGTAGCTTATTGACTCACATATGTCCCATACTTCTTGAGCAGTTTGTGATCCGATTTCTCCTCCTGCTGCATTATCTACCATATACTGAAATGTAAGAATGAACCCATCATAAAAGAATTGGTTGATGAGATCGGGCGGATAATGATGACGTGGACACTGCGTCAAAAGTCCCTTAAAATGTTCCCAAGCTTCATGAAACGTTTCTTCATCAGTTTGATTGAACGATGCTATCTTCACTCAGAGTTAAGCCATTGTTTGGTTCGAATAGTACTTCCCCATAAAAAGATCATACACCATGTCCCAATTTGTAATAAGATCATGCTCCAAAGATAAAAACCAATTCTCAACACAGTCCTTCAAAATAAAAGGAAAACACCTCATCTTCAACTGTTCTTCACAAAGTCCTTGCAAAGGAAACGTCTGTATAACCGAATAGAATTTCCAAATAAAATTTATTGGATTTTCATTAGGAAGCCCGTATAAAGAGGGCAAAAGATTGAAATGAGTGGCCTTGAGTTCATAATCTCGGGCCGCTGGGCCTAGACGAATGCATGATGTAGATGGGCCAATCACGGGCCTAGAAAGTTTGCGTATACGAGTCAGCTGAGTCTCATGTTTATGGAACGGCCTGTGAAGTGGTACGTACGGGCCTCGGGGCGGATAAAATTATTGTTGTTGATTGAACGGTTGTTGATGAAAGAAGTATGGAACTTGTTGCTGATTTAGTTGCATGAAGTGATTCTTAAATTGTTGATTGAAATGGTCTTGATTAAATGGTGGTGGATTTGGTACATTGTTTTGTTCATTTTGAGTTTCCGGGGGTTCGATTCTGTAGAATTTGCTCCGGGCGGATCCAGTGATGATTCTGCTATCGATGTAAGTCTTGCTCGATTTACCCGGTGAATGTTGTTGATTAAAGGAACTAGTTCTCCACCAAAGGACCTACGTCCTTGCATTCACTAATAAACAATAAAAACAGTCGAGACAAAAGAACACAAATTAAACGAACTAAACAAAACATATATGAACAAACATTTTTTGACAGCCTTTGTCAATTCCTCGGCAACGGCGCCAAATTTTGAATTGAATTTTTTCGCTTTAAAAAGTTAAAAGCTCGTCCACAAGAGAACGAAGCTATTGTAGGCGATAAGATTGACTCGAGTTGAATCTCAAGGAATTGCAATCGGCATCGACAAATGTTTGTTCAACAATTCTATAACTAAACACACGATCCATTTTTGGGGTTTTGGTTTTTATAACTACGAAGTGAATTAAAAAACATAATTTAACAAGTGAATTAAAAGTAAACCGTGCATTAATTACTAAACTAATAACGAGTCGAATAAAAGTTCAACATTAAAATCTAAATAAATAGGCAAATAAATAAGTGCAGGAAATTTATAATTTATATGAAATCAGTAGCAGCCGAGCAATCTATAGCAACGAAACGATATCTTCAAAGACGAACGAAAATGAAGGAATTGACATGTTCATCAACCGAAGTCTTCAATTTAGTTTGGATGGAAAGGGGCTTGAGGTATCTGAACGTTTTGGAACCTTCCCCCAAGTATGTCTGATTTAACTTTGAAGAAACCAACGACTATTTATAGATTTTCCCGAAAATAACCGCTCAACCTCCAGAGCGTCGATCGACGTGGATGGAGCATCGACGTCGACGCGAGTCAGGATGCTTGCATTGACAAGGCATTGCATCGATCAACGCGAGCTCGGATCGACACGACCGCAAGTTATGTCAATTTGTGCGTCGATCGAAGGAGCAAAGATCGACGCAACTACAAGTTGTGTCGACTTGTGCGTCGATCGATGGAGCAAAGATCGACGCTTCAGAGAGTTAGCATCGACCTTTCATAGATCGACGTGGGCATTCTCGGCATCAACGCGGGCGCTGCATTGCGGCGCTTGCAGGGCTTCGGGGCATCGCTCGTTCCGTGTTCTTCGTTTTGAGATGAAACACGAAAATGAAGCAAAATTAGATTATTGCTTATAAAATAAAGTATAAAAACATTAAACACGATATGAAATGAAAAACATCAAAAGGATGAAAAACGAGAAAAAGATAATCCTTAAACACGTAAAAACAAACAAAACACAATGCAAAAACACACGAAAATCACATACAAAAAATGTACAAATCAATTCCAATATTGACAGATGCAATTGAAGATATCATCTACTGCTAGAATAAACCAAACAAGTACTTATTTTTGAATTTTAATGATGGAAAATTCAAAAATTATCTGCAATTTTTTTATAAATAGAAAATAAACATTCACATAAGATGTGAACTGTTGAATAGATAAACATCACTATGCACCTTTTGCAGGAATATGCGGCATAACAATATCCGCCCAGTGGAGAGAAGGCGATGGACTCTCATCGATGTCTTGACCTAATTCCTTCAGTTTAAAAGATTTCGATATCATTGTAGTCGTATCGGCGTGTTAGGGAGAAGTTAAAGGACTATCATCGATGTCCTCATACAATGTGTTCATTTTAAAATACTGAGGTGTTGATGTAGTCTTATTGACGTGCTGGCAAGAATGAAATGGACTAGCATCGGTGTCCATATCGACGTCGTTTTGTTTGTAACACTTGCACTTCGGTGTGGTCATATCGACGTGGTGGGGAAAAGGTGAAGGACCATCAATGGTATCCGCGCCTAATTTATTTGGCATTACCTCCGGTTGCTCCATTTTATTCAGCACCTTGCTTAAAATGTCGATAACTATTTCGAAGCCCTCATTTAACATCTTTAGTTGCTCCATTATACCCACGCCCAAACTAACTGGTATGTCAACCATTGATTTATTTGTGTTGTCCACCTTTGGTTCAGATTCTTGTTGTAACATGCAAGAATGTGAGTTTGTGATTAGGATTAATGTAAAATATATATGCTCCGAATTACAACAAATACCAGATGGTATGCACATAACCATTGTGGATTTCTTCTTCCTGAAATGATGACAGGGCCGTCGTCACTTCCGTTTAGGACCACTGCTCAGTTTTCTATATTTCTGTAAATAACTCCTTACCTATCCTTGGGAATTGTACTGCCAGATGGTTGAGAAAAACAATTTGCCAAACGAATGTCAAAGAAAATATATAAACCAATATGTCATCGCCAACCACTCATGGTACACATACACGTGAAGAAAAAATTGTTCAGTTAATATTGGTTACCTCCAACAGAAGAATGCAGAACTTTATTTAATTTTTGCGTTTGTGATGCCGGTGATAATTTTTTCCAATATCATCTCCGACCAGTTGTAGGTTTGCAGAGACGTCAAATCAACAATATAATATAACCATTCTAAATCTAAAACATCGATGGTTCTAGGAAATAAAACAGCTGGACAAATTGACATTAAATATAGAACTACAATGCCCTTGAAATTTCGAAACACACTTTAGAAAGTCCGTGCATCCAATTACGTCACCTTTGTTCTCTGTAAATTATATTTTTTGGAGGTCAGACCCTCCGTTTACATTCGCTGGTGTTTTTCTCCCTGCACATGACAAGCCGAATACGGACTGCACTGTCATCGCATTAAACTTTATAGACGACTCATTCAATTTAAGCGTCCTACAATTAGTATCAAATCTTGACACTAAGAAACTGACTAGCTTACGGTCCAATTGAGTGATCTTCATGCGAGGAAATGACCCAAACCCTACCAAATTTATTTGTAAACGTTGCTCGATCGTCAATTTTTGATTTATGTCATACAAGTTCTTTAGTTTGGTACGATGTTGGAAAACATGCGTGTCTTGTATGCCACTATATTTTACCCCATACAATTTACATAGCAGTTACATGCTATGTATAGCTCGTAGGGGAAATGTTCCAAACTGTTGTTTCACACCACTCATGTCACTTTGTGGTGATCATTTTCTACTGCCAGGACTTGTTTTTGAATTCATCTGTGTATTTATAAATTTGAAAACGGAGCCCACAAAATTAATATACAGGATTCGTTCGTAGTAACATAAATAAAAATAATTTGAATAAATTTCTAATTCACATCCCAAATCTCTGTACAAACTGTTACAAGATGGTTGATATTCTCAAATAACGATGAGATATACTATTCATCGCAAACAAAAACATGGGAATAATTCTATCAAAAACTTATATTAATAACATCCACGGGCATTCAGATTATGGTTTCAACCTAATAATGTTATATGTGAGATATACTAATAACATCCCTTTAAGAATTCTCAAAATTAAGAAAATTGAAAACAAAAACATGGGACAGGGGTACCTTCACCTGAAAGTGGTTTCTCGGATTTATTTTCGTGGTATGGAGCCGATGGAGTTTGAGTCTCGCCGTGTTTGAAGTAGTTCTATGGTCTGCAAACTAGGTGGTGCGTATGCAAAATATTATCCGTCCAACGAAGAGACTGGGATTACGGTAACTTCTCCATATTAATTTGCATAATATAATATCATAACTCATACGTTTAGATACTGATTTCATTATCTTGTCCATATTAAGAGAAGAGAACAATATTTTATGATAGTGTCCATATTAAACAAACGAATAAATGGGAATATCGACCTAATTATATTTTAATTTTTAAATTTTGTAATTATTTCCATATTAATATAATCTAGAGAAATTAGTTTTTCATTAAATCTAATTAAAATTTTGATCTCATGAAATAGTTGTGACTAATATTGATGTTTGAATAATCTATTAATTATAGTGATCTTTGTGATCATGATAATCACATAATTAATAGAATCCATGAAATTCTCTATGGAATCTTTTTAGGTGACAAAAATTGGAATGTGTAGAACAATAGAAAAGATCTGGAAAAAAAAAAGAATCAACAAAATTCATTCTATTGATTTATTTCCAATGGGTTAGCAAGGCCGGCGCATTACTATATATGGATGATTAGTTTGTTGTTCGTATTGTGGAATTCAGTATGCCTTTTCTTCAGTCATCTTTAATGGTGTGATTGAATAACTTATAAATTCAATTTTAGAATAATATATATCTAGTGGTATGTTGTTTGTAATATTCAATCAACAAAATTGATTTTCATAGTTCTATTATTCATAGTTTGGCAAGGTCAATCGAGGGAAGGTGATACTAAAATGAAAATAATTATTATTAATAGATACATGTTGCGCCGTAATATGATGCCCAATATTTATCAGAAAATATTGATTTGATGATTTTAACTCATTCGAAATTATGTCAACAACCGTTTACAAATAATATTGCAAGTTCACAAAATACAGCATATTCATCCAAACATATATCCACAACACTAATTAGCCCAAAAAACTAGGATTCGCGTGCGAAGTTAATTCAAAATGATATCTCACAAAAGAAAAGAATAAAATAAGAACGAAATTACATCTTCATCGAAAGGAAAAGAAACGAAAAAAATAAATCAAAATAAGGAAAATCGGAAAATTAAAAAAAATTATGAAATTATAAGAAAAAGAAAATTTGTAAATTAAATCTCGGAAAAGAAAAGGAAAAAATAACAAAATTATAAAAAGAAAAAAATAGTTGATGGTCTCCGCGCAGGCCCTAGCGAATCCGATTAAAGATCAAAGCCCGTGCCCGGACCATGTCCATCAAGCAAAGCATTGCATAGCCCAGTTTGGACCAACAGTGATTCCCCGGACTAGGGGTTGATTCCTATAGGCCCAAGGGAGCATTACAACTTTAAATTGGAAACATTTTTGTAATGAAGTCGATGTGGGACAAAGTTCAACAGAAACAAGCTGTAACATTCCGCTATGCTTTTTCCATGATTAAACACAATACAGCCACAACCCATCCATCATCGATAATACAATAATATTCTTATTATCAAAACCCTAATCTTCATTTGCAGCCCCAGATGCAAATGGATTCAAACAATCTCGATGACAAATCTCGTTCGATGCCCAAAGGTCATAATTTGTAGCCCCAGAATGCAAATACATGCCAAAAATATGTAGAGTAGACGACGTTTTGCATAGAATCTTTCTTAATAGTTTGGCAGAATGTTTAGAAAAATTTGAGACTGAGTTCAGATCACTTTTGGTTGATTATTTGCATGTTTAGTTATCCAATAATATTCTTCTTCAAAGTGGACTAATGGGTAATTAATTATGAGTGTAAATAATCTGCAATTGGTAAATGAAGATAAGATGAAAGCTAAAAATAAAGGTAGACAATATCAACAGAATAGGAAAATTTATTGACAACCCCATACGGAAAATTAAAAAAAAAACTACATTACTTCAACTTAAATTACATATGCTTTTTTTCTTTCTCCTCAAACTTCTGTAATCTATCCTGCAGGCCGATGTTCTCGGCTTCCAACCAATTCCTCTCCTCCTTAAAACGCTCGCTCTCCAAAAGAATGTCGACAATGTCGAAAAGATCGACATAGTCTTTCTTGAGGCAAAAAATCTCCGCTTTGAGCTCTTCAACAAGTCCAGGAGTGGGCTCCGAGTCACTGGTGTCTGAGCTCGACATTGTATATATGAAGATGTTAAAATAAATTAAGGGAGGATTACAAACGAGGAGATAAGTGAGTTGAAGGGATTGTGATAGCAGTCTTAAATATTACTTTAAGGGAGGATATGAGAAGTTAGGGGTGCTGCAGCCCAAAAGACACGTATGTTTTATGAAATGGAACAATTAATTGACATGGACTTGAAAACACCTACCATCAGTATTCCTCTCAAAAGATGCAACAAAATGTTTTTGCTTGATTTGGTTTATGAGTTGAAGACATGTATTAATTATTTGAAATGATGAGTCTGTTGCAGCAATGGTGTTTTTTTAAATTTTTTATTTTATTTCGTAGCTTATTTACTTTGTGATTTATTTCGTACTTTATTTCATTATATTGATTTAATGTTCATATTTCAGCATGAATGTGCATTTATATATACGGGTGAGTAGTTTATTTTACATATTGTGGAATTTAGTGTGTAATGGTGTAACTGAAAATTTTGTCACTTCAGTTTTTCAATGGTGTAGTCGTAATACTATGTTGTTCGTAATTTGGAATCAAGAAAATTGTATTTTATTGATCATAGGTTAGTCCTGGTAAAATAATTCTTGTTCAAGACAAATATTTTATATTCTATGAACTACTTATTTCTTTTTATCTTCGTAATTTGTTTAATTGGTGTTTTAATATTTGGTTTTTTCTTTTCAAAAATCGGAACCCTTGTTTATTGATTTTTTTAATATATTGATATTATATTTTCTAGTATATAATGAGTAATTATTTTAGAACACCCTTAAAACAAAAAATAAAGCTTATGCTTGCAAATGAAATGAATACTTTAATTATTTTGATTATAGTAATCATGATAATGATATAATTAATAAATATTAATTAAGGGAAAATTTGGGATTCTTGTCAAAAAAGGTGCCTACTAAATGCAGGACGTCATTTATTTTGAATATGCATCTAACCTAAACGTCCAATATAGTGAACTGCATTGATTTGACTCACCTCCTCAATAATTGCAACAAAAATTGTTTCGTGCTACTACGATGGCTGTAATGATGTATGTGGTGTAATAAGTGATATGATTATACATTTTCTGGTCAATTAGCTCATCAATGTTTTCAGTTTTATTTCCTTTGGTGTTTTATTTTTATTTTTAGTGGTGTTTTAATGTTTGGTTTATTCAAGTAATTTGGATTTAAATCTTTTGGGCTTAAATTAATTTATAATATATTTTGAACTATACCACAATTAATTATTTCAAAACATCTATTACTTTAATTTACTCGTTTCAAAAAAAATTTGGTGCAATTATAATACTTTAAAGAAATCTTCAATTGCTTTACAATCCAATGGAATCCATGAAATTATCTATATAATATATCTGGTTTCACAAAATAAATATACAATTGAATCCCACAAGATTCCATGTTGATGACCACCCCCTTCATAATCAATAGATTTATTGTTCATAGGTTATGTTCGATACGCATTATTTATATACGGGTGCGTAGTTTATTTTATGGTATTGTGGAAAAGCAGATTCTATATATTTAGTCATATTTAGAGAGGTAACTGAATATTTTATATACTAGTTCAACAATCGTATATTAAGCCAAATTAGGAAAATAGTAACACGTTAATAATATTAAAAAATACTATTGGAAAAGGTACACACAAATCCTAAAGTTATTTGTTTCTATTTAAACGAAGATTATTCTCCATGATAAGTTTAATTACCGGTGAGTCACAAAATTAGTCGTACGATATTTCTAAGATTTAATAAAATTGAAAGGAAACACGTACATAATTGACCCGCACGCATGTTGCATGTGAATATGTGATATAAAAGATTAATATATAAGGCAATGACCATTGTATTAATAACATCATCATATATCTAACTTGGAGGTGGTGTAATTATGATGACTTAAATGATGTAAGTGGTACAAGTGATGTAAGCTTATCATTTTATTTTGTTCTTTTAATTTCTTTTTCTTTGGTGTTTTATTGTTTGATTTTAGTGATATCCAAAAATTTGGATATCATTTTTCTGTCAAGTATTTTTTAATTTAAATTTATAATATATTCTCAAGTATATACAGAATAATAATTTCAGAACACCTACTTAAATTTAATGTACTCATTTTGAAAAAAAATTAACATCATTAGATAAAGAGAATCACATAATTAATACATTAATTTTGAATCCAATTAATCACTCTAGTATTAAAATAGTCCATCACTTTAATTTTGTAATTTTTGCTAAAACAATTAGAATACACTATAAGGAAATAGTATTTGTGCAATTCTAATACATTGAAGCTATTAAAATCCTCATAACTCAATAATATAGTTTCATAGAATTCCATTGACATGTGAATATAATCAATGAAATTAACCATATAATATACTGATTGTCAAAAAATAAATATTCAATATAATTGAATGACATTCCATGTTGAGAACCACCCTCTTCATCATATAGTTCTATTATTCATGGGTTAGCAAGACTACGCATTACTATACACGGGTAAGTAATTTCTTTTATGTATTGTGGAATTAAGTATGCTATATATTTAGTCGTATTTAATGGTGTAATTGAATATTTTATATACTAGTTCAACACCCGCATATTGTACCAGATTTGGAAAATAGTAATACTCGTTATATTTTAATATTTTTTTTACCGGTGAGTCACAAAAGTAGTCGTAGTATAAAGCAAATTACCCTAAACTTGAAAGGAAACCCATAGATCATTGACCCGCTCGCGCGTCGCACGTGAATATATGACACTAATAAATAAAAATCTAAAGCAATGACAATTCTATTAAAAACACATCATAGTTCTGACTTGTGGTATATATAATATTATTTTATGTTATTATTCGTTTATGTTTCTTTATTTAATTTTCAGCATAAGACATTAATTTGTCCATGTAGACATATAGTGTGTTTATCAGTCCATTATATTGACATTAAATAAGGGTCTTACGAATAGATTTAATATTTTTTATTAGGTGTAATAATCTATTATTATTATTATTTGTTAATAATGTTCATTGCGTGTAACAATCCATCACCTTAACTTTGTAATTTTTGCTAAAACAATTAGAATACTCTTTAAGGAAATAGTATCCTATATATTTAGTCGTGTTTAATGGTGTAATAATCTAATATTATTATTATTATTATTATTATTATTATTTGTAGTTGTTGTGGTTTTTCTCATTTTTTTTCTTTTCTTTTGGCATAAAAATAGTTTTAGATATATGTTTTCAATGTTATTCTCATTGCATTGTATTAAGATTAGATATCCTAATTTATGTTTATATTTTTAAATTTATTTTTCTATGGTAATAATTTCATATAACTCGTATTTTTTTAGATATAATATTTAAGACTCTAATTAATATTAGTATTTTAAATTTTATTATAAATAAAAATTAAATCAACTTTTATAGATTTTTTTATAACTAAATATTACTTATTTATTGTTTATATTATTGTAATACAAGTTAGATCTTGAATTAGACAAAATATGAAAAAGCATTTGGCTTGATAAACATATATTATAATAATATTAAATAATTACATGTGAATAATCGAAATCATCAGAAATTAAATATGCATAGGATTAAAAAAAATGCTTAGACGGGCTCCGCGCAGACCCTATCCAATCGGATTAAAGATCAAAGTTCGGGCACACGCCATGTGTATCAAGCAAAGCAGTTCGTAGCCCAGTTGGGTCCAATAATGATTCCCCGGACCAGGGGTTAATTCCGATAGGACCAAGGGAGTATAACAATTTTAAGATGTAATATTGTTTCTTAGAAAGCCGATGTAATATTGTTCCGTAGAAAGAGGATATGGGACAACTATCAACACAAACAAGCTGTATCATTCCGCCGTACTCTTTCCATTATGAAACAGAACACAGTCAGAACCCATCCTTCACCGATAATCAAGAATGTTTTTATTATAAAAACCCTAATCTCCATTTGCAGCCCCAGATGCAAATATATGCACACAAAATCGATCCCAAATCTCGCTGGTTTCCAAAAGGCAGGCTTTTTGAAAAATGATAGATCCCCTTATTTCAATTATTTCTCCATCCGAAATATCGATTCCATACATTCTTTATCAATATCCTTAAAAAATGACAAGTGCTTCTCCAACTTCTGAAAATAAGCGCTCTTATAATTCATGATTTGTTGAATCGAAGAAATGTTATCATGATATTGAAGCAGATGTGCTCACCTCGATGACAGATGATCACCCGTCGATGAGGTTCTGCAGATGCAGTCTGAGAAAGGTGTCATGTTGATATAATCCTAAACGTTTCTTTTTTCATTATTATGTTGAAATTTTCTTCAATATACAATTTCATTTCTTTTTTTTATTCAATATGCTCTTACCTTGTATACAATTTGAGAATACAAAATATTGTTTGTTTGAATATGATTATTGTTTTTAACGTAGATTAATGAAGGCTGTGGTTATTTTGTTTGGATTGATATGCATTTGTCACCATTCCAAAGGAGTTGTTTTGTGAAGTTGAAGGCACAAAAGGACATTCTACAAGAGTAACTGAAACGCAAGGATGGACGGAGAAATTACTTTTTGAGAGGCTTGATTTTAAGGATGCTGAGCTTCATATGATGCAAGAGTATCAAACAGGAATGTTGAAAGACTTGGATATTCAAGCCACGTTGAGTGGTGAACTACTATCGAAGTTTGAAGCTGCCAAGAATCGAAATAAAATTTTGGAGAAACAACAAACTGTTGTGATCGATGTGCTTATTGTGCTTGTGATGATTGTTGCATTAACTTGTATGTTTAAGGGTGTGTATGGAATTGGTAATGTTGGCAATATGCTATTGTAAGGTAATGTTATCATGTGTGTCAATGTCTTATGAATTCCTTTCATTTTGAATGTTGGTTTGTTGAAAGAATAGAACCTATTTTTATATCACTTTGTATAGTTTTTGTAAAGAATTGTCATGTGGTGAGATGGTCTGGGGTTCGCAAATAATGGTAACATCGATTACACAAACATCGTAGTGCTGCTCATTTCAGTACAAATTTCATTCCATATTGTAACGCAATATCCAGCTGCTTTATTTGAAGACAGGACCCAGCTGTTTTCTTATTTCTTTTTTCATGAAAAACACAAGACTTAAAAAATCACGCTATAAGTAAGACAATCGAAGAATGCTCGGGGACAGGGTGGTGTCATGAAATTAAGGGTCTGTCTTGCATGACTGTGTATGTTGTTTGGAGATGATTTAATTATATATTAATCTGCTAATGTTATTGATAAAAAGTGTGGAATGATACAGCTTATTTGTGTTGAACTTTGTCCCACATCGGATTCCTTAGAAAAATGTTTCCAGTTTGAAATTGTTATCCTTCCTTGGGCGTATTGGAATCAGCCCCTGGTCCGGGGAATCACTATTAGGCCCAACTGGGCTACGAACTGCTTTGCTCGATGGACATGGCGCGGGCTCGGGCTTTGATCTTTAATCGGATTGGCTTGGCCCTGCGCGGAGCCCGTCCAAAGTTTTTTTTTCCTCATTTCTATCCTATCTAGATATAAAAAAAAAAAAATTCTTTGCTCTTTTCTATCCTATCTAGTTATAAATTATAATGATCTTAAATAATCACATGCAACTTTATATTATTTTTCTATCCAGTCTAGAAATTATTTCGAATCATCTTAATATATTTTTTGTTGATTTAAATATAAATTCGAATATCCGTAAGATCTTCACATCATATGGCGTATCTCGTCAACTTGCATTGTTTTTTTGTACGGGTGTAGATACATTTTCGAATCAGATAAAATAGTCACTTCAATATTTCTCGAGAAAACGGCTCAATCATTTCATATGGCGCAATCGGTATCTATTATTATTATTTTCTCATTATACTATAATCTTCCCTCAATTCACATGGTTATTCTAAATAATAAATCAATTTGACTACTTGTTCATAGTTATCTCCCTTATATACTAATGTAGAATCCTCCTATCGTATGTGCTTGTTTTCCATGCTATGTTAGCTTCGAAAATAATTCCTGCAGTTCGGGGTCACAGAACATAATAACTACCTAATTTAATATATTCCTTTAATAATATTTTTAGGTAATTTAAAATTTCCATACCATTATATTTTTTTATGATTATATTTATTTATTATATGTGTYATAATTCAATTTGCTTTTATCAAATTTTGTCTAATTCAATATCTAACTTGTATTACACCAATATTAAAAAATAATAGGTCATATTTAATTAGAAAAAATCTATATAAGTTGAATTATTTTAATTCATAATAAAAGATGAATAATTATAATTTTATAACTCTAAATATTATATTTAACAAAAATACGAGTTATATAAAATTATTACAAAAGAAAGAATATATGTATAAAATATAAACATAAATTAGGATATCTAACCCTAATACTTCCTTGGGAATAACATTGACAATATATATGAAAAACGATTGTTACGCCAAAAAAGTAGAAAAGAAATAGAGAAACAACAACAACAGCCAATAATAATAGTAATAATAATAATGATAAAAACTAATTACACCTTATAAAAATAGTAAGTACATACTGAACCACCTTTTCTAATCTCAATATAATGCATTGTGAAACACATTATATGTCAACATGAACAAGTTAATGTCTTACGCTGAAAATTAATTAAAGAAACAGAAACGAATAAAAAAATAATATTACATATACTAAAAGTAAGATACAAGATGTTTTTATTAATAAAATTGTCATTGCCTTAGATTTTAATTTGTTATATCACATATTCACATGCGACATGCGGGCGGGTCAATTAGCTATATGTATCCTTTCAAATTTAAGGTATTTTGCTATATTTTTCCTACTAAATTTGTGACTAATGGTGAGATTAATATATTAAAGTATTAATTAAGCAATAGTATATTTATGTCATGATGTATATTTATTTCAAAATACATTTATTAATCATATTCATCGGTTTAATGTTAGAGTTCTTTTTGGACAATAACTCCAAGTCTGTCCTTTATTAATGCATTAATAAAGTTTATTATTATCCAGTAATCACATGAAATAAATAGGTTTAATGTTGTAAAATGCTTCTGACTTCCAAGAGAAATACATGGGAAAACTTTTGCTGCTCAATAAATTTTTCAGGAGGAGATCTTCATTCCAAATATAATTTCAAAAGTTAAACCAAATTATGATTTTCAGTTTAGGCTCCAAATTTTTCTAATCAATTTGGTATTTAAAATTTTAAGTCTTGGCATGTTGAGGCAAACATGAATTTGAGTTCAAACTGAGAATTTAGGTTCAAGTATTTTACGTTTATTCTTCGTTTCAACCAGCTATTTCCATTTTCTAAAACCCATCTCTCCCACATCGGCTTTCTAAGAAACAATATTACATCTTATAGTTGAAATGCTCCCTTTGGGTCTTCGGAATCAACCCCTGATTCGGGAAACGAACTGCTTTGCTTGATGGACATGGCGCGGGCCCAGACTTTGATCTTTAATTTGATTGGCTAAGGCCTGCGTGGAGCTTGTCTAAGTTTTTTTTTTTTTTTTTGCAATCTAACTTATTTTTCCCAATCTAGATATAATTTGAAATGATAGTTTTTTTCTCTGCAAATGAAAATTCACTTTAATATTTTCCCCAGAAATCTTACATATCATATGATGCTATTTGTGTCCTTTTTTGTCAAAAATTTACCATGATCTTCCCTCAATTGTCATTGTGGTCCATCTACAATAAATTGAGAATAATAGTGTGAAATACTCATGGCGGAGTACCTCGAAGTATATAATAAAAATCAATTCAATTTCAATTACATTATTTCAAAATTCAATTAAATGGCATGTCGTTATTATGTACAATTGACATATTTTTTTTACATCATAAAATATAAATTAATGTACCATAGACAATTATTTTAACAGCCTTTAACCCGGAAGTAAGCCTATTATTCCTATTAATAGACAATCTATTTTTTTGCAACCCATACTCACTGCATGGCCATATTTTAATCCACAATCCCAACCCGTCCTAAGCCTATGCATGATTACATGTAGCTACACACGACGAGGGGAAGAGTTGAAAGTCTGTAAGGACCTGCATCGCAAAGAAAAGCCCGCACAACATAAGAGTTTGAATTCCACAACCATAACTGAAACGAAGTTTAAGCTTTATATCATCATATATTCTTTGTTGACAGCAGGAAGGTGGGAATCGTTGATGAGAAAATACCTAATTCTTGGTAAAATCTCTAAATATTTCATGTTATACCCTTCTATCTCGAGTAAAAAGTAGGAGAACATCTGAGCTCAGTGTACTTATATTAATTCTCATACGTTTATGATTTTTTTTAAATTCATCCTCATGGTTGTTCAATTGTATAAAGTGCGTTCTATTTATTTTTCTATTTGTTTTCTGTTCAAGGTATTCTTCTTCTATAACAGATGTAGGAAAAAATATTTGAAATGGATTAACTCACCTGATGAGGAGGCCATTTTTTCAGATGATGCACAACCTGCATTCGAGGATGAACATCGAACAGGAACACCCCCAGACGATGCAACTGTTAAGGGTATGATTTTTGGTTCCGGTGAGGAGGCCGATATATTTTACATTAACTATGGCAAGAAAATGGGTTTTGATGTTTGAAAATGCCATTCCACATTCAAAAGGGTGTTTTAAAGAACAAAGGATGGGAGTGTGTTTGTGCGGGACTTCGGAGGGAAAAAATTACAGGGCATAAACATATTCGAAAGGAGACGGTAAACAAGAAATGTAATTGTCCTGCTCGACTCTGCATTGCACACGATATCGAAATTGGCTTGTACAAGGTTACAGATTTTCAATCGGCTCACAACCACGCTCTAGAAACGGCGAAAACATCATACCGTCTCAAGTGCAATAGGCATGTGATGTAAATTTCACATTATACATATATAGAGCATAATGTTGTCGCCATACGTGAAATTGGGGGTTTCGATTTAGTTTTAGATATGATTCAAGCTTAACGCGCCTATTTTTATAAATAATTTGTCAAAACGTTCAAACTTGCCCGCAAGAGTACGGATTCACTTGTAGGTGTGGTAACATGACTTGTGTCAATCTCAAGGGGATGATAATCGAAATTTCCAATGTTTGTTTAATCACAATTTTAACACACGAACTTGTATAAATTGGTTTTTGAAAATTATCAACTACGAATTTAAGAAGCAAACACTAATTATTTTAAACTAATTAAATTATCCTAATTAACTAACCTAATCTTGAAACTAAATTATCTAAGAATTATTAATCTAGGATTTTTGAAAAGTAATTTAATTAAATACTAAATTAATTCACTAGCATTAATCAAATTATTACGAATAAGACTAAGCATATGATTTCTCAAGAACAAGGTCAATTCCTAATTCTCAAGCAATTTTATATCATGAACTAAATTAATAACTGATTAACCAAGTTAAGCAATGAATAAACTAAGCATGAACAATCTCATCACCAAGCATGAACGAAAGTAAAACGCAGCAACTAAATTAATATTAAAAATGAAATCTAAGGTTCCAAGCTTCAGCGATTCAATGTTCCAACGATTCTAAATATCAAAACGATTCAAAAACTCAAAACGAGACAATTAAATCCTAAGAACATAAATTATCTAAGATTAAAGCTAAAAATAACTAGAGTTTAGAAGACTTATTAATAACTAAAAGGTTGTTGGAAGCTCTCTGTGAATCCGGGTTGCTGGTGGTTGCTCTTTGTCGAAAAATCGGATCTTGAACGAAAGTTGTCGTCTTGGCGCTCGTGATCTTGAATCTTCATCGTAGATCTTAGAAATTCGACCTAGGATGTTGAAATTAGGATTATCAACCCTAGGACTGTTTTTATGAAGGTTTATAGGTCTAAGTGTACGCCTGGAACTTGACTTCATGCTTGGTATTTATAGATTTCCGAATTCTTGGACAGCAAGTCACGTAAGTTGGTTACTGGGCCCGATAACCGTTAAAGCTATCGTTAGTGTCTCTGTTGCCTTCTAACGGTAAGGGTAACGGTAAGAGTGTAACCGTTAAGTTACCATTAAGCTCTCTGTAGTTTGCTAACGGCTTGAATAACGGTGCTGATAATGGTATGGTGGCCGCTAAGTGTTAGACCTAACGGTAGGTCCACTAGCCTAACCGTTAATTCCCAATTACTGCTACTATTTCGCCGGTTTGCTTGTTTTCGTCTCTTCGTTGCAACTCTTCAACTCGAGCTTCCTTGGCTACTTAGCTGTAAGGTGAAAAATTACAAATAATCACCTAATTACATCAATCTAGATCAATTTACGGTAAAATAAGTTGGAGATACGAAAATATGAATTTAAGCTTAATCTATCCAACTTATACCAAAAACAATAAGAAAAATAAACTAAAATACTACTAAAAATCAAGACAATTACGTGCTAATCAACATACTACCGGGAGAGACTATTACCATTGTCATATTCATCGCGTGGGGGTACCAATTCAAATAAGGGATAATTTTTTTTTGCCCCCCAATGTATGCAGTTTTTTTCACTTTACCCCCCAAAGTATTTTTTATTCCACTTTGCCCCCTGGTGTACAATAATTTTCGACGTTGCCCCCCAAACTTTATTTCCGGTGGAATATTCCTTCTAGATTCTATCGGCGGGCAGATGAGGGGCAAAGTGAAAGAATCTTATAGTTTGGGGGTAAAGTGCAAAAAATCTTATAGTATGGGGGGCAAATTAAAATAATATAAATATTAAATTTTTGTTTCAAAATTTTATATTGGAAAAATCTATATAATTTTTATCTTATACTCACATACACACAAAGTTGTCAATACAATTCCAATTTAAAAAGAAAAACCATAAATTTCAATTAATATTTATAATTTTCTAAATATAAATATTGTCAATACATCTTTATATTATTAAATATAAAACACATGAATAAGTATTATGTAAATTATTAGGCTAAGTAACATAATAATATATTATTATGTATTATGATTGAACAAAATAAAATAAAGGTGTATTTCGTATATGCATTATAATATTATGATACGAGAAATAAAATTATCATTCGATATTATTATTTGTATAAAAAGTGTGTTTAAATACTATATTAATCATGAGTACATTATTATATAAGATTATAATTACCGAATAATTAATATAATTAAAATCTTGATATTATAAGATTTTAATTATATTAATCATTCGATAATTATAATCTTATATAATATTTAATGTACTCATGATTAATATAGTATTTAATCACAATTTTTATACAAATAATAATATTGAATGATGATTTTATTTTTTGTATTATAATAATTTACATAATACTTAGTCATGTGTTTAATAATTAATAATATTAAAGATTTATTGACAATATTTATATTTAGAAAATTATAAATATTAATTGAAAATTTATGGGTTTTTTTGTAAGTTTGGAATTGTATTGACAACTTTGTGTTGTGTGAGTATAAGATAAAAATTATATATCTTTTTTAAATATAAAAATCTAAAACAAAAATTTAATATTTATATTGTTTGAATTTGCCCCCAAACTATAAGATTTTTTGCACTTTACCCCCCAAACTATAAGATTCTTTCACTTTGCCCCCCAGCTGCTCGCCGATGGAATCTAGAAGGAATATTCCGTCGAAAATAAAATTTGGGGGGCAACGTAAAAAATTATTGTACATCAGGGGGCAAAGTGGAACAAAAAATACTTCGGGGGGCAAAGTGAAAAAAATTGCATACATTGGGGGGCAAAAAAAAATTATCCCTTCAAATAAATATATGGTTGAAATCAGCAAATTACAAATCTGCATACATGATATAATCTATGTCGGTTGAGTTATGTGGATATGTGTCTATTTTATTAAAATTGTATCAAATAAAATGAATTGAATTAATATATTTGCAGATACATATCAGCACCTCAAAAGGCGATGTTAAGCTTGCTACGAGATGCAGGCATCCGCCCATGCCAAAGTTTTAATTATCTCCAACAAGTTGAAAGTGGTCCTGGCAATACTATGTTCGACAAAAAAGCAAGTAGTAATTTCTTAGGGAAGCAACAGATTGTCACTTTTCGGAACGGGGACATCCAAACTGCATTATCCCTATTCCAAGGGATGCAGCTGAACGACCCAAACTTGATTGTTGAGAAAACATGCATCGACGATGCATCACTTAGCAGGTTATTTTGGTGTGATGGTTTCTCTCGGACATCATATGGTCAGTTTGGAGATGTACTAGTTATGGATAGTACTTACAAAACGAATGCCTATAACTTTCCATTGGTCATTTTATCGGGTATCGGTAACCACAAGACGAGTGTTATCTTTGAGGCTGCATTGATGTATAACGAGACCGCTAAATCTTATGTCTGGTTTCTTAAGACAATTCTTGCATTGGGCGGGAAGGCCCAGTATCAGTTGTCACAGATCAATATGAATCAATGCGTCACGCCATACGAGAGATTTTTCCTAATGCAGTGCACAGACTATGTGGTTGGCATCTAAATAGAAATTGTGCTCAGAAAGTGAAAGTACATGAATTTTGCAACGTGTTTTCAAGGTTAATGATGGGGAGATGGTCTAATCAAAGTTTCGAGCACGAGTGGCAAAGGGAGATCGAGTAACACAGGGTTGCGGAGAGCAGTTGGATTAAGGAGACGTACGATAGAAAAGAAACTTTGAGCGAGGTATACCTGCGAGGCACTTTATGGGAATGATCGAGACAACACAATGGGCAGAATCTTTAAACACTCTATTCAAGAGCCTAGGCAATGTCGGAGGCACGATTACCGAGTTCCTACGCCACTTCCATCATGTACTCGTCTCACTACAAGAAATCTGACGTTTAGTGACGATTATTTTTTCCATGCATAAAAATTCGTCATAGTATGTTAAACAATAGTGACGTTTTTTAATTTCGTCATAGAAAAACACCCTTCTATGACAAYATTTATTGTTGTCACAATTGTTTACCGATTTCATCACGAATACTTATATTTGATGACATTTAAATGTATTTTGTCACAATTTTGGGATGACAAAAAAAAAATGGTTCGAAAAACTCATTTTATGGCAAACATATAATAAAGTGTGACGAGATTTGGGTGTCACTATAAGTTTCTAGTTGTGACGGAATCATTTTTGTCACTAATGTTCCCTTGAACAATGGTGACGATATTTGTTGTCACAATAAGTTTCTTTTCATGACAACGCTACAATTTTTCATCAGTTMTAGAAAAATGACGACAACATTATTTTGACACGAAATAGTTCTTTGGTGATGTCAAATATGAATTTGTTATAATAATTTTATTTTTACTACAAATTCACACCAGATTTAGGAGACTCTTCCGATAACAAAKTGATAATAATTAGAGATGATTTTTGGTATCACTGCATATTTATGTTATTAAAAGCATCATATTTCTCATTAATTTCTCTAAATRTRATDTTAATTAATTTTAATTACTATATATTGTATAATATTTGAAGTAATCAATAATATAAAAATAATAAAAATCAACGTTAAAAAAAATATATTAATTAAAATAAATAACTAAGTTATGTGTTTTACACAATTAAAATAACAATAATAATAATAATAATAATAATAATAATAATAATAATAATAATAATAATAATAATAATATATTTGATTGAGACATTTATTTATGCTTGAACCTAATCTATATTCCATGAAAAATGGGACAACATCCATTGTCACAATAAGTTTCTTTTCATGACAATACCATATTTTGTCAGTGMTTTAAGAGAAATAGTGACAACATTATTTTGAMACTAAAGTCCTATTTAGTGATAACAAATATAAGTTTTTCATTCACATCAAGACTTAGGATGAGACTTTTTCTATAACAACTTGATAATAATTGGTGATGATATTTGGTATCACAATTATTTTTAATATAATTATTATTCAACTTATTATTCATCATTAAATATTTATTTTTCTATGTTTACATTATAGTTTTTAACGACTATATTATTATTAGATAATATTTCTTAAGTTTCTTGAATATTATTGGAGTGGTTGGAGTTAGGYACAAAATTAAAATATTACGGGTTCAAACCTCATGTCTCTTGAATATTATTTTTTTGCTCCCTATAAAATGTGTAAATGTTGAACAATGTCAATAAAAAAGTAAATCGCAAAACAAAACCACTGGGATTTGAACCCACAGTGTATTGCACCGCCTGCTAATAAGGTATGATTCTAGGGCGATTCTAGCTGCAGTCAGCCGTTGTACCTAACTAATTATAGTCACACCTCCAATGAATGCCACGTGTCCTATCTAATTATAATATTATTAATTAAATAAAAAATAAATATTAATTTGTTATTGTCTACAATGCCCTTTTGTATGTTTAATTATTTAAATTAAAAAACAAATATTTTCAATTTATTACAAAACACCCAAAAAGTTTATTAATCACAAAACACCCACCAAATTATAAATATATTTWAAAAAAAAACCTAACTAATCATAAAACTCAACTAATATCTTAAAAATTATTATAATAAACTTAATTAATTTATAATCTAATCCTTCAACTTTATTTAATCCCACACATTTATTCTAATTAGTTTGGAGATAAAAAAATATAAAAATTTGCACTTGGGCAGTTTTGAACCCTGGTGGTTTGTTTCACGTCCCCCACCTTCCACCACTAAACTACTTATATTACTTGTGCAACTTATACTCATAATATCATTTTGTTTATTCTCTTTTACTTAATGAGAAATAAAAGGGGAAACTGCATTTGGCAAAGTCGAACCCGAGTCTTCTAAAACATTTTGTTTCGTACACCTAGTCTACTACCACTACACTACTTGTGTTCTTTGTTTGAATTTGATTTATTTTAATATCAGTTTGTTATCTGCTACTTCTAATTACTAATTAAAATCTTTTCAACGCATCATATGTGATTATATATATATATTTTCCTGGTGCATAATTTAATCATATTTATATGCGTATGCTCGTGATAATGAAAATTGATGAGTAATACAAAATGATATAAACTTGTCATGTGATAAAAGTAATTTCACAAAGTATTGAAAACGTGATATGTGGCCTACGATCTTATAATCTAATTCATGTTCTTCAAAAAAAAATTGTAAATCATTACAATTACGTAATTCAAGTATCTTCAATCTTGTTTTATTACAGATAGTTGAACCCACTCGTCCCAAATTTGAAATATTGGACTYAGAAGGAATTGAGTACCATCGTTGGTTTTTGATATGGAAACTACTTTAATGGAAAAGAATTTCATATCCACGATCATACCATCCACTGATCCAACGGACAAAGAACCGTCTGATAAAATTAAATCCAATGCCCTAATATTTTTGCGACGTCATATTGACCCAAGCTTACGCTGGAAACTACTTTAGTTATTATTATATTAATTAATTAATATTGATAAGAAACTATACAATGCAACAAAGGTTGAGAGTATGTCATATTTTGAATTTTTCAAAATATATAACTAATATTTTTTAACGAATTTAATCTAAATTTTGAAATATAAAATAATTTAATAATATTAATTAATAAATAGAAATTAGACATGGGTTTAGAATGTGATATCTTTTGAATGTTTCATAGTATGTAAATAAAATTATTAATGAGTTTAATCTAAATATTAATATAAAATTAATTGCTAATTGTATTAATTAATAAATAGAATATAAATTAATAGTATGCGAACAAGTTGCACAAGTAATATAAGTAGTCCA
>BMAC01000301.1:498937-530510 GCA_014905375.1 Phtheirospermum japonicum | reverse complement strand
CTATTAATTATATATGAATCATTTATATTTTTATATCAGGAGAATCAAAGGAAAGTATTGAATAAGAAAAAATATAATAAAACAATTAAATTAGGTAAGATACAATAATAATAAAAGTATTAAATTAGGTAAGATACAATAAAAAGAAAAGTATTAAATTAGGTAAATATTAGGCTCGTATGACACATAAGCAAACGAAGCACCAAAAAATTTTATTTGCCAAACGAAGTATCGAAGCAGACACCTAGGTTAGGAGGATTTTGCATTTATATATATATATATATATATATATATATATATATTATATATATATATATGTGTGTGTGTGTGTGTGTGTGTGTGTGTGTGTGTGTGTGTGTGTGTGTGCGCGCGCGCGTGCGCGCGCGCGTGTGTGTATAAATATATATTATTTAAGTTTTAATAATTAAAAAAAGTGAATTACATAAGATTCTAATGGTAGGAAGCAAGAATTTGGTAGAATTATGTAAGTGTATTTTTTAACTTAACATTTAATATAATTCCATTGAAATCCATTATTTAATGAAATTTGCAAGATTCTACTATGAATTGAGGATGTTGGAATCTACACAACTTTAAATTGAGAATACATATAATTGTATTAAATTTTAAATTTCACTCAATTCAACATTGAGGACACCCCCTACAATTATAATATGGTATTACCCAATATGTACTACTATTAAAAAATATATTTATGTTACTTTAATTCTATAATTACAAAATCAACCTATACTCAAATACCAAAAAGTTAAATAAATAATAGATTGTATAAATAAATTATAAGAAATATTTCATAAATAAGAATTTATAATTAATATTAAAAAATAATAAATGAATGAAGTTAAAATTTACTTAAATGAATATTAGAATTCATAATTTAATTATGAATAATTAAACAAATAAAAAAATGATTAAATATCAATAAAATTGAGATTTTGTATAATAATATAAAAAATAAATATAATTGAATTAGAATATATGGTATTATAATATAATTGAAAATAGTTATGAAGTCACATAAAAATCATATTTAATTAAAAATATCTATTCAATAAATTTTAAAACAAGATTCAAGAAAATCAAAGAAGTTATTAAAATAATATAAAATATATATCAATCATTTGAAATTGAATTATAGTTAAATCTTAAATAACTATCTAATAGAACTTAGTAATAAAAATAAAATAATATTTTAAATATTATAAAACATAAAATAAATAAATAGAATTTTAATTCTAAGTACTTAGAATTGTTTCCATGTCTAAGCTACACTTGAATGGTACTTTTTTGTAATTTGCCCTGTATATTCTAAGAAACGTCAAATATTAAATAAACCAAACGCAACCCTCCTCCCCAAATCGGAGAAATCAAAATCTCAATTAGAAAAAGGGGTTTCTCCTTCCTACCATCGGCCTCCATTCTTATCTCCCCTCTAACACGCACACTACTCTGGCAAACCAGAGACTTCGGCGATCAGGCGATGATTGGAGGTCTCAATAGAGGGTAGACTGCGACACGGTAGCGCTTGGGCGGAGTCAACAATGATTTGCAGAGGGCCTTTAGGCGATGGCAGCAGCTTGACAGCGAGCAGGTAGCCAAAAATGGCTTTGGAGGACTAACAAAGAGGTGACTCTCAGCGTCTTCTCCAGCTCAAAGTTTTATGGGCTTGGTTCCGAGGCGGATACGTTGGTATTCGTGGTGTCTTGTATTTGGGCCGATTAGGGTCTAGAATGATGGTTCGAATTGGATTGACTCATCACAAACGGCTGCCCAGATGGTTTGTGGCAATTCGGCTAGAGCAGGGCAGAGGGGATGGCTGGGCTCGATTCTATCTCTCCAGATAGGGCGAATGGAGACCGAAAGCTATTCTGGGTTAAACTTGAGTTCTCTAAATTGGGCTTTGGGGCCGGACTAGTTTCGTGATGTGGCTGCCGGTTTGCGGTTTTTGGGTATTAATTTTGAGTGGATCGTTGATGGTGTTGGATTGATGGCTTAACTGAAAAGGTGAAGCTGGGGTTCGAAACGGGCTGAGGGGTTCATGGTGATCTGGGGTTCTTGTCGAGATTTTCGGGCGAAGATTTTGGGTTCTTCTTGGGTTTTGAAAGAGCAAAGTGCTGCTACTAATTGTATTGTAATGGTGAGCCGCTAATTGATTRTTTCAAGTTGGTTGGTTGTAACCGAGTGATATTCGGTTTCAATAGTCCGCGTAATTRAACAGATCAACTCGAAACGGTTCTGATTTGGCACCGACACCTTCAACTTGACTGTATGCTCCTTAAATTGAAAAACYGATAACAGTCTTAAATTCTAAACAATAAGTTGACATTTGGATTCTTCAAGTGATTTCATATTTTTATCCCAAGTGACATTTTGTTATGAATTTGCAGGAGTTTTGTTTCAGTTGGCATTTATTAGAAAGTTGGAGGATTCTTATGGTAGGTTTCTGAACCATTTTCTCAATTAAGTGTTTTCTTGTATAATTTAGAGTGTTTTCAAGTAATCATTTTCTAGATTCTGAGTTTAGTTGTTGGAAGTCCATAATGAACATGTCATGTTGGAAGCAATAAGGAGGTCATCGATATCATGGGCGATAAAATTGGGAAACCTTTAAAGGCTGTTGTCGAGCAAATAATATTATTGAGACTTTGACCATGAAACCTGAATAAGCAAATCCAGATATGTGACTGACTGTTTGAATCTTATTTCTTTCTTTCTTTTTTTTTTCTGTTTGTCATTTTTAGCCTCCAAAACGGTTGAGGGAGTTATCAGTTTATGTCAAGACAAAGGTTTACTGCTATTGAAAACGTTGTGCAAGATCGAGTACAGGATTTGCTGGTCAAAATTTAAGTTTTTTAGTTYTCTCGCTCGCATAATGGTGTAAGCTAATGGGTTTGCACTTTTAGAAATATACGTTCATACTGGCTTGATTGAACCTGCGCAATGTAAAAYAAGCGAGCTTGCTGGTCTTACATTTTAAAGAGAGTGATTGGTGTTCCACCTTTCCCTCATATCTTTCTCTCTCTACCCTCCTTCCATGGCGGCGAAATCAAATTAAACCTAAATTCCTTCGTTAATCCGTTTGAAGCCATGCCAACCTTCACTACTATCGCCTTGGAAAATTTACTCGAACCRAGAGTTCAGGATTCTCATAATAAGACCTTCCATGGCGACTTGGAGGACACCGACCCGAGAAACGGAGGTCCGAGACACCTGTAYATATCGCTCGGCCTCTACGCGATAGCAATAGGTGCTTCGATTGTTGCGTATTCATACATTCCTCAGCCCRGTGAAAKCCYRTCGGTTCTTACCTCTGYCGACTCTACTGATGTCTGTTYCGTAAGCCCCCCTAAGACGACCTCTCAACAACTTTAGCCWGAAGCTATCTTGTTCGCTCGACTCCCAGATTTTGTGTATGTTCCAATTAGTAGTGCTGGSTCAAATCTTTGGATAGGTGATACATGGCTTAATTTTGTTTGGTATGTAGCTTGTTCTTTTAAATCTGTTAATTACCTTCTGTCTTGTGACCAGTTTTGGGCATCTACACAATCTGTTTCCACATAAGAAGCTATGGACAATTCTGACCCAAGTCTTTTTTGTTCAGTCTAAAAGTATAATCCAGGGACCTGAAATAGATTTTGAAACAACTAGTAGAATGTTTTTTTTAAATCTTTTATACAAGTTGCATGCGGGTAATATATAATACAGTATTTAGAATAACCTCCCGTTATGTTATGGAAGGATTGGTGGTTTAAAAAAAAAGAAAAGAAAAAAGAGAGTGTTTGGTGAGATAATTTTGCCATGTAATGGTTGTTTTTGTTTCCAGAATATTGGCTGGCTACTAAGTTAATAATAGAAATTCTCCTCTTTGCATTCTGTTATATTGTGGACTTAACTTGAAATGAGCTTTTGTCCTTTGTTCGTCATGGGTTTGGTTGAAAAATGAGAAGGTGGAACTCTGGGTTCTTTTCGCATTTTCGACGGTTGTCGGTAAACAATATGGATGTAATATGGATTCTTTTATGATAAATTGAAGTCTGTGTAGGGAGATGATGCCACAGTGCCAGCACCAACTTCATCTCCTCTTCAAGATTCTATTGGAAACTAATAAGTATTAGTAATCAATCTAAATCTCTTCCCCCGAAAGGATAAATATTTTGCAGTGCAAAATTGAGGTACCATCAATTGTTTCTCAATTGCTCGTGTAAATATGAGTATGATTATRTTTTTTTGGTTGGATATATAAATTAAATCCCATTTAAGTGTAACGAAATGAATACTTTAGTGTTAAGTTTATTCCTTTTTGGTGCAATGTTTATATTTGTATTCTGATTTTGTTTTCCTTTTTCCTTTTTCCTTTTTTTCATGTCGATTAGTCTGAGAAGGCCGAAGATGAATGTGATATGATTGAACTTTACAAGCGCACGCATTATACAGTGAAAGGTGGTTGGTCAAGTGATGAGGCAGGAGAAAATTGGGTAACTAACTAGCACATGCCTTTTATAATCCAACTTTGTTAATGATTATTTTATTATTAATATACTTACATCCATTTTTTTTAGGATGAGATGATAKCTAGGAAATCAAAATATGTTGAAAAAGGGATTGAGAAGACCGAACAAGAAATAGCAACTGAAGTTCTTGACCATTCATCTGGTTATATCAAAGGCGTTGGTTATGGACCGAATCCTCCATGTAAACACAACAAATTKCCTGATTCGAATCCCTAACACCTGCAAAAAGAACTGTCAGAAACTCAAGAAAAGTTACAGGATTCGAAAGGTCAAGTGATTGAGCTYAAGAATGAAGTCGATGATTTGAACAATCAACTGATTGAGCAAAGCAAGTGCATCAACAAGCTCAAGGCGAGTGCATCAACAAGCTTATGGCCTTCATGAGAGCAAATGAGTCTGCCTCAGGTGGGAATAATGCTTGGTCCATTTGAATAATCAACTGATTGAGCAAAGCAAGTGCATCAACAAGCTCAAGGCGAGTGCATCAACAAGCTTATGGCCTTCATGAGAGCAAATGAGTCTGCTTCAGGTGGGAATAATGCCTGATCCATTATATTCCACGTAAGTTGGAATTTCCAATTTCAATTTTGTTAACTTTGTATAGTATTTTTTTGATGATTTGATTATAAGCTAATTTAGAATTATAAATTTTAAATCTGCAGGTATTCTGTTAGATCTAACTTTTGTTTGCCAATGCTGAAGTCACTCAAGTCCTTGATATATGAAGTAACTCTTTTGGTTTAGTTTAAGCTTCCATGTCTTTGTTTTGAATGTTCTAGTATACTAATTCTAGTTGTCTAATTTGGTATGTGTTCTGGATATTTCAAAGTAATATTTTGGCTAGTTGTCAGTGTTTTGGTATATGTTCGGAATGGTTGAAGAAATATTTTGGAATATTGTTATCATTATATTGTAATGATAACTGCTTCTTTGTTTTCATTTGCATCTTTATGATATTTTCCCTTAAAAGAATAATGACAAATTAATGCACATTTTCAGGACAATTTATGTCGTCATGAAAGTAAATAATCAAATCGTGTTCACTCAATTATTACAACTTTAAGCGTCAACATAAGTATTTCAAATTTGTCACTTTAATAAATTATGACAACTTGTTTCATCACATAATAATTTGAACTTGTCACTTAAACTAAATCATTTATGATGATTGGTTTGTCACCATATAAACTCATTTAATGACAATGGATTTTATCACCATGTACCCATTAAATCATCATTGAATACATACTTTTATGATGATAATAAAAATTCGTCCATATATTGCTAATTTTTTCGTGACAAATAATTTCATCCCTTTAATAGTAAATGGTGACACAAGGGTTTGTCATTGTAAGTATAGATGTTCAGTGACGGTCAATATTGCGTCACTATAAAACATATCTATTGTGATGAATTACATTATAACTGGAAATTGTTTAATACATATTATGACAATATGAGCATCGTGATAACTTAATAAAAATTGTCATTGTAGTTATGTTTGTCACGGAAAGTCAAATATTTTGATGACAAAATAAGTGTTCGTCATTGAAAATGTTAACATATGGTGACAAAATCGATCTTTTGATGACAATCTTTCAATCACTTACGTGACGAATTCTGCATCACCAAATAGTATCATCTATGATGACAATTAAATCAGCGTCATCAAAACCGAACATTTAGTGACGCGCTTGAAAAAATTGTCACTTTCACCAATGGTGACAGCAATACCATGACAACCGTTGTGACGCTCAATTTTCGTCACCGTTACTCTTCAGTGACGAAAAAATAGAGTTTTAATGACGAAACGTATCATCATCGAACATCAAATTTCTTGTAGTGTCTCAATGAGAGCTACATTTTTAAAAGAACAAAATTTATCTATACGAGCGCCACCAACAACACGACCTACTGTTGCACTACACGGCCTCGTTCATCAAGCTGCAAATATTTATACCAGAGCTGTATTTGAAGATGTCGAAAGAGAAATAATGAAGGAGCAAGGTCTCATAGTTTTTGGCAAAAGGGTACATGACAACCGTCTACACACATTCACTTTGGAAAAATATGGATTGGAATCTAAAAAATAGTGGTCGGTGAAGGTTGATGTTATGAAAGGTATATATCTATGCAAATGCAAGATGCTAGAGTTGGACGGGTTGCCATGTAGTCATCTCTTTACAGCATTCAAGAATATGAATCTTCAATCTATATCTGCTGAGTGCGTATGTGAGAGATAGACCACAGAGGCTGGGAAGCAGTTACAAGAGAACTTTCCATTTCTAACAGTGGATCCACAACTGAAGAGGTTTATGATGCTTCACCAAGAATGTAGTGACTTGTTTCTTAAAGCTTCACAGATCGAATCTGCAACAGTAAAGTCTATCAAGAGAGTTCGACGCGCAACAAAAAAGGCTGGGGAAGTACTTGCCGATTCGATGCCAACACAAAATACATATTTCGAGCATTCGAGCGGGATTCGTGACCCCGATAGACTTTCAAAAAATAATGCGTCTATTTGTGATCCACAAAGGTTGGGTTGAGAGGGGCTCGTAAAGCCAAAAAAAAAAAAGAATTGCGGACTATGTGGGTACGTCAAATTAGATAACAAAGTTCATTCTCACCGCTAACCTGCTCTGGTTTATTAGTTTAACTAAACTATTGTATTGTTTTTCTTTTACAGTAAACCGAGCCATAAATCGACTACTTGTGAAAAGAAGTCCGAGCTCACTGATTCTGCAAATGATAAAAAAGGGACATTACTTGATGAGGATTATATTCCACTCAACTCGCAAGATCCAAAAATAAATGAACAGCCCTACGAAAAACTCTGATGACATAATATTAGTTGTGAGGTTTGCTTAGTCTACGTGAAGGTTTATATTACAGTGAGCTCATTTACAATATTTTAAATATTCAATACATAAGTAGGGGAATACTAATTTCGAAAGATGATTAGTCTTTGCCAATTTTTTTTTTAATTTCACTTTTGGTAATTATCACATTATATATTTCATGTGGAACTGTCTACTCTTAACACATTAATTGTGCACGTTTCGTGAAGTTATTAAATTATTTTATACGTAACATTAATATCGTACAAAAATACGATACGTCTACAATTATTTGAAATAAGACGAGAGGTATCTATAACAGTAACTTGACAGTAATTTGATTTACTAAATTATTAAATTATCGCGTGCAAGATTAAAACGACGGTTAGCGCGTTATGACGACACCACTACTACAAACATGATTTAATTTCAAATTTGATAAATTATATGTTGTGATGTCTGCATGTGTGAGCTCGTTATTATAAGCTCGTTCCTTAGGACGACCTGAGCTCACTACTTCCTCATGATCAGGTGGATGGTATGCTAGATTAGCTCAGGACCTCATACGGCCTGGTGGACTGAATAACAAACAAAACTAGACATAAGTGTATTGAAATCTCTCTGTCATTGTTATTTCACCTATTTATAACAAAAATCGAATACTGGACAAGCCACATAACCAAAAAAAATAAAATATGGCCATAAATCGAATCAACAAAACTCGACCATAGTAAAAAAAAGTGTAATCATAATTTGAAACAAGAAATTACGATCATATAATTACAATAGTTTAAACGAAACAACAAATTATGATCATCGTCTAAAAATGCATACTATAACAAAACAACTCTAAACATGAAGTGACATGATAATCGGTGTGATGCACTCCCACGATCGCGAGATTGTCCCTGATTAGTAAACGATGTCACATGTGTAGATTGTTCCTCTTCGTATGCTCGTCCTTGATTTTCTCTCTTTGCCAACATCATGGGTCTTATACACTGAAATTTGAAAAAACAAAATGATGAAGCATTAAATAACCCAATATACAATTTTTAGTTTCTATTCGGCACCTCATTGGCCGAAACTTGTACACAATATTAGTCACATAAAATAGTGTAATATTTCTACACCAAGTTGCTCAAAATTTCTAGAATCTGCGGCACAAAGGGACTGAAAATGTCTGAAATACTCTGCCAATTACAACCAAATATTGCCGAAATTCCAATGCACTAGGGCGATTGAGTGTGCAAATTTTGATCAATACGAGTCAAACCGCCACCGAACACAAAACTAACAATATTCAAAAATTGACATCCCAACATTTTTTTTCCGTGTTATTAACAATATAAACTCATTCCAAAACTAAACTAAATTTAGGTCATTCAAACCATATAAGTCATAATATGTCACAGAAAATGTAAAATTAAAGAAAAAAAACAAAGATATAACTTCAAACATCTTTAAACCACAAATACAATTTCAAAACAACATTTAGAGACTATGCCACGATATCGAACGGTGCATCTACATGCCTAACCGTCCATTATAAAACCAACACAACATTCAAGTAATCTACCGGTATAAGTTTTATTGTTTTATAGTCAACAAATGAAAACGAGTATACCAAAATCGACATCACGAGATACTGATAAATATACAACCATCAAAGAAAAAATAACAAAAACTCTAATATCACAAATGAAAGAGAAATTATACAACCATCAAAATGAAGGCAACAAACTGCAATTTATTCAGGAGGCATTATACCCCTAGTCCAGTTCTTTTTATATCGTCTTCTTTATAATACATCGAAGAATTTATTGACCCCGTTAGTTCAGTCATTTGATCAAACAGTTATGGGGACCTCAACAAGTGTTTGACTTTGGTATACAATTCTCGTCCCGAATGACTACTCTATGAAATTTCACCGACGATTTCGCATATAATAGATAAGGGATAGCCTCAATTACCTAGGTTTTGCTCCAAATAACTGATCACGATGAGTGACGCATAATTTTGCAGATTGCTTCGACGAATTTAACTGATCCATCGTTTTCTGGGAGGGTGCGACTCCCGCTTTCTATTGAATGGTTGACTGGGTTAAATCCTCTGGCATTGCCGATGAACTATTATTTGGTGATGTTGACGAATGGTGAAACCCCATGGTTATGCGCACGAACGGTGAAGAAAAAGTTCTTCAAACTTGTTTGAATTTGTGTGGTTGTTTTTATAATCTTTAATTGATGTAATTCATTAAAATAAAATTATAAATCTTTAGGGATATTTCTTAAAAATATTAAAAGTTAAAGGGTTATGTTATAAATTAAATAAAGTCGAAGGGGTGTATGCAATTAAATAAAGTTGAAGGATTAGGTTATAAATTAAATAATTTTATAATAATAAAATAATATAATTTTACATATACAATATTAAGATTATTAGAGGGTTATTTTGGTAATATAATAATAAAGATAATATTATTAATCTTTAAAAAAAGTACAACAAGGTACAACTGAAAAATACACTTGTACACAATTGTACTCAAATGGATGGATATGATTAAATAATCAGAGAATCTAATGGTATCTAAAGGGTATCTGTTGACAAATAAGTACAATGTGGTGTCTACAATTAGAAAAGCCCATCTTAGTAATATATATTTCTTGTATTAAAATAAAGGCAATTAAATATTATATAATAATTATTATTAATTTTACTTAAAAAGTATTGTCTTGTAGTTGATTAACACGTTTCTTGACCAGTCAAAGGTTCAAATCACAATAAATATTTTTTTTGCCAATTTAAATTGTTATACATTGAATGAAAAGTGTTAAAAAAGAAATAGTTACACCCCATAAAAAAAGTGTTACAAAAAATGTTATGTAGAAATTTTAAAGTGCTATCATAAGTGTTATAATTAGAGATTTAATGTAACGCTTATGAAAATTATTATTAATTATCATAAAATTATTATTAATTAGGTAGAACGAACACCAATTAAAATATTATATATTGCCTATAGTAACATTTTATCCCTATTAGGTCAAACTTTTCGGGTCTTACCTAGAGTCATATCGTTGCAGTGATTATTGGAATTATTACCAAAAGTTCCCTTATCTAGCTAATCCAGAATTAACAGACCAGATAAAATAAAAGAATAAACATCTTTGGAAATAAACTACAAAACATGACTTTGCATGTACAAACCACATTAAAACTCTTCAATAATGGCTTTGCATATATAGTCATGCCATGAAAAGTAAAAGCAAAGGGGGTAAAAAGCAAAAGCTGAAGTAAATGGCCCAAGTCCTTGCAAAACAACAAAAATGAAAACAATCCAAGCATAACAACAATAGAAATGTTAAATAACATCCTAATATCATCATCATTATAGTGCATGATTTGCCAAAGATGTTGGTGCAAAAACAGAAAACATTACTAATAATAATACTCGTAGTCCAAACCCAATTCAGCCACAAACACTGGGTTTGAACTTACGCATCATATCTCATATTATAACTATTGCTCGTAAATTAAAAAATAGCTCGATTAAAAATAACAACATAATTGTAATTTTGTAGATTTATGATTTTGAAAAATGATGTTAAGTTTCGTGTTAACTATCACCAGAACTTGACATCAATTAGTTTGAAAGTTATGAACTGCAAGGCACAATAGATGTTATGATTGATGTTGTAACACCAATACTAACATCAAACAGAGTACGTATAAAACAGTAGCGGAATAAAAGAGATTAAATAAACTCGGTTTAACTTTAGTCCGTAAGCAAATATGCTTACGAACTTGGGTGTACAAACCTGAAAACTATATTACTTTTTTTTTTTCAAGATCAATTACAAAATGGCAAAGTAATATATGAAAACAATTGCATCAACTCTTCATACAAAAATACTTGTCACTACGCTTGAAATGATCTTCTCCGTTAGTCACACAACTTTGAAGATCTCCTTTTGCTAAATCGTAGCTCCAAGTCGATCTCTCGCTTGTGTTCTGCTTCTTGAAAAAATGTCTTGCCTTTTTTAAAAGCCGTGTTTATTTGCGTTGTTGTCTTCTCCTTAAATAATCAAGACTCCTAGTCTTGAAAAACAAGTTAGACGATAAATAAGGAAAATAAATAAAGTCATAATCTCCACTTAAGAAACAAATCTAAGTCCTAATTTTAATTTAAGTCCAAGAAAGGCAAACAACTAAACAAAGAAATATTTCCAACAATAAAATTCTCAATAATCTTCCCTTTTTGCCTTTGTGGACAAAATACAAATGACGCATCACACAAAAAAAAACACTTAAACTCCCCCTAAGTTGAACAAATCCCCCTAAAAAAAATTAATTAAACACACATCAAAACAAATAATGTTTTTCAAAAAGGAAATGAGACAAAAACATAGGAACTCAAAGACCACGACTCCTCTTTGAACGACGAGGAGACGTCGAAGTTCCTTCACCCTCAGCTTTCCTCTTCCTTAGCAACTTCCTTATTTTCTTCAGATTCTTATTCCTTGAATAGATCCTTTTCCTCCTCTTTTCCTTGGTTAAGATGGCCAATACCTCAGCAGCCTCACCATCAGCAGCAGCATCGTCACCATTGTCAATGTCGTCACCATTTACTCCCCCTTTTTGTTCAGAAGTCAAAAGGGCTTCAAACAAAGAACCACGTAGGGCCTATAGCTATGAAATATGGGTGTCCAGTAGAGTAATTTGAGCACGCACAGCCTGAGCAGGAAGACAAACCATGTTGAGACTGGTGTTGGGAATGTCAGAACTGTCACCAGAAGCAACACCAGCCCGAATAGGCGCCTACCAAGGGAGGTCTACTATTCGCCTCCCAGACAAGTGCTGGCCACGTAAGGTGAACCACTCAACCTCTCCATTTAGGACATCATCTCCAGAAGGCGTAAAATTTTGATTCTCTACAATGCTATAAATAAGAGAAGGAAAACAAAGAGAGGAAGCGGTTTCGGTTGTGGCAAACCTTTTTATGGAATCAAACACTTGTTGACCAAAATTAAACTTGATACCTCGACCAAGTTTATACAAAAATTGAGCTTGAGGTTGAGTTAAAACCGTTGCATTTTTTTTGGGCACCCAGTTAAAAATTGCCACCTTATGTAAGACAAAGTAGAGGGAGGACAACCGAGTGCTGGGAAACTGTTCACGCCAATTATTCAACAACCCACCAAACAAAAACTAGATGACCTCATCCATGACATCAACATTTGAGTCACCATGGTATGCCTCGGGCCTGCTTGACTTTTCGGAATAGCCGGCGGCATCACGCCTGGAGGAATGTTTTGCAGCCGACGCGACCTCTTCAAGGTCGGATTACCTACACTCCAAAGAATTTCGGCAATAAATGGCAAGTTAGGCAGATTGTCAACATCAGTTTCATTCTCAGGCTTTCCTGGAAAAACCTGGACTTCCAGATCAGCAAAAATAAGCACCGGAATAGGGACGACGTCCTGAGAGTTGAGCGGCGGCAAACTGATAGGCGGTGTTGGAGTTGGTGACGGGTTCTGAGGGAAAGTACCACCGATTTCTTCGTGGATTCCAAGGCCACCAAATATAGGAAGATTCATCGGTAACTGTTCATCAGTTGAGCTCTGCACGCCGGCAGGGAGCTCTGGAGTTCTACTCGGAGAAGACATCCTCCAACAAATTCTGAAAAGAACAAAAAACAACTCGAGAAAGAGACGGTGAAACATTTGAGAGTAAGATATTTTAAGTCGTAGAAGGATTGTGGAACAGTGGGATAAACAGTATGAAATCGAACTTTTTAAATAAAATAAAAAATGACTGTTGCCTAGGAGAGAGAAAGGTAAAGTAAATCCCTTATTTACCTATTATCCTATTTTATACCATAAAAAATTTTCTTTCCTTCCAAAAAAAATATCCACTCCCCCTTAAATTAGAACAAATGATCTCAAACCAATCAACCACTATCCCAAAAAAAAAACACGTCTCAACTACTTTACAAAACCGAAATGGAGCTGGACTTTTTAAACCATCACCATAGCCGTAGAAATACGTAAAAATAAAATTTCACTCGCCACGTCAATATCGTATTACCAGTTCAACCCACCTACTATAACACCACTAAAACAATCGATTTACTAAACCCAACACATGATTAAGAAATTTCAAAGAAGAACACAAGCACAAGCAACATAACACACAACAATTAGGCAACTTCACAAAGTATGAATGTCCTAAGTAATGTCTAATAAATCATGACCTAAAAAGTTAATATATATATATATATATATATATATATATATATATATATATATATATATATATATATATATTATATATGTGTGTGTGTGTGTGTGTGTGTGTGTGTGTGTGTGTGGTTTTAGTAACTTGATCAGTGTTGATTTTCATGATTGATGACATTATAACCAACATTACTTCAGGTGAAGTCAATGAAAACAGACCCCTTAACCCAAGTCAATGACTACGTCAAAATCGCTCAATGAGGTGAAATTTAAAGATTGGATCTTTTTAATCCAGATTTTCTTCATCTTTTTAAAGAATTGAAAAGAAATAGCTTATCTTTAGCAATCGCCACAGCACCTCTTGTTTTTGGGCCTGGGAGAAACGTTCCACAATCACCTAGTTGAAGAGTTTAGTCTTTTTGCCACCACTTTTATTATAACACATGATCTTTTTGCACTTTTAACCAGACTCAATGTATTCATATTACGTATGGAAAAGAAAATAAAAAAAATGTATGCATAAATATATAGATGTTATGACTGATGACAGTTTAGGTGTCATAACATCAAAACTAACACTGACTAGACAATGCACATACCGAGATCTCTTCTCAATTGAGAGAATGTCTCTAAATCTAATGCCTTTGTGAATATGTCAGCTAGCTGATTGTCTGTCCCTACATGCTCAAGACTCATTATCTTTCTCTCAACCAAGTCTCGGATAAAGTGATACCTGATGTCGATGTGTTTTACTCGAGAGTGCTGAACGGGATTTTTTGAGATATCTATGGCACTCGTATTATCACAGAGTACGGTCAGAATACTACTATGGAGATCGTAGTCTTCAATCATCTGGTTCATCCACAAAAGTTGCGTACACGCTCTTCCAGCTGCGATATATTCAGCTTCAGCTGTAGAGAGAGATATACAATTTTGTTTTTTACTGTACCAAGAAACCAGGTTACTACCCAAGAAGAAACATCCTCCAGTGGTACTCTTCCTATCTACGACATCACCTGCCCAATCTGAATCAGTGTAACCAACGAGTTCAGTGCAAGTATCTTTGGTATACCATATTCCTATATCACTTGTGCCATCCACATATTTAATTATTCTTTTAGAGCTTTTAAATGTGACTCTTTAGGGTTCGATTGATACCTGGCATAAAGATATACACTGTACATTATATCAGGCTTGCTAACAGTTAAATACAGGAGACTTCCTATCATACTCCTCTAAACGGTGTTATCAACACTGATCCCAACATCATCTCTTGACAGTTTCTTGGTTTTACCCAATGGTGTTTTCTTATGCTTATCATTCTCTAACCCAAGTTTCTTAACTAGATTTTTATCATATTTGGTTTAAGAAAGAAAAATACCATCTTCAAGCTGTTTAATTGTAAACCAAGAAAATAAGAAAGATTACCTTCCATGCTCATTTCGAATGTATCTGACATCCAAGCTATAAAATCTTTCACCATCTGTTCACTAGTGGATCCAGAAACAATATCATCTACATAAATTTAACTTATAAGAATGTGCTTGTTGGATTTGAGGAGAAACAAGGTTTTATCAACTTCTACTCGTCTAAAGTTTAAAAACAGTAAATGTTGAGTCAGCCTCTCATACCAGTCTCTTGGAGCTTGTTTTAAACCATACAAAGATTTTTTTTTAATTTTAAAACAAAATTAGGTTTGTGAGGATTAACGAACCCTTTAGATTTCTCAACATACACTTCTTCACTCAAATCACCCTTAAGAAAAACACTCTTAATGTCCATTTGATGCAGAGATATTTTCTAATGATAAGAAATAGCAACAAGGAGTCCTACCGATTCTATACGTGCAACCGGTTCAAATGTTTCATCAAAATTGATGCCCTCAATCTGAGTATATCCTTGTGCAACCAACCTTACCTTATTTCTAACAATATTTCCCGCTTCATCAGTTTTGTTCTTGAGAATCCACTTAGTACCAGTGACATGTGTATTTGCAGGACGGGGAACCAAGTCCCAAACATCGTTCTTGGCAAATTGATCCAACTCCTCCTGCATGGATTTGATCCAGAACTCATTCTTCAGAGCATCTTCCACACGCTTTGGCTCTGTATTAGCGAGGAACATTGTCTCTCGAATTTGGGGGTAGTTAGTCGATAGACAGACATATCTTACCATTTCTTTGAACTATATCTGTCGCTTCCTTGTGCTTCTCTCATCAAGATTTCCAATAATTTGACCTGTCGGATGATTCCTCTGAATTCTTGACGGAATATCCCTCTGATATAGGTCAATTTGATTGTTCGGATTATCTTCATCTGAGTCTGAATCTGATTCAGGAGCTTCCGGGGTTGGTGTTAAGACATGTGTTAGGTCGCCAGTTTCGTAATGAGGTGGTGTTAGGTTTGGTGAAATGTCACCAGAACTGTCACCATCTGCAACTTCAGTTTCTATACCTGCACTATCGTCTAAATCATCCGAAACATATTGAGGACTCTGGTCATGCACCAGATCATTGTCCTCAGTAGGTTTAATTCCAATAATCAAATCATTAAATTTCACATTGACTGACTCCATCATGCAACGTGTTCTAATGTTAAACAATCTGTAAGAAAGACTATTCTGGGAATATCCCATGAAAACACATTTATCACTTTTGAGTCAAGTTTTGAAAGATGCATCCTATCATTTAATACATAGAAAACACACCCAAAGACATGAAAACAACTCAAGTAAGGTTTTTTGCCCAACAGCAATTCGTAGGGAGTAACATGTGACCCAGGTCTGAAATACATCCTATTGATTGTGTGGCAAGCAGTGTTCATTGCTTTTGCCCAAAAGCGTTTTTCAATTTCATTTGAGATAAGCATGGCTCTAGTCATCTTCGTAAGAGATCTATTTTTTCGTTCGACTATACCATTCTGTTGGGGGGTAATGGGAGATGAAAATTCATGAGTTATTCCTACCTTTGAATAATAGTTTGAAAAGGCCACATTTTCAAATTCCTTTCCATGATCAGACCTGATTCTACCTATGCTGACACCAAAATGCACGCACAACTTTTTAGCAAGTTTTTTGAAAGCTTCAAAAGCCTCAGATTTTTATTTTAAAAATTCAACCCAAGTAAATCTAGAAAAATCATCAACAATTACCAGAACATACCTTTTACCTCCAAGGCTCTCCACTTCAAGTGGTCCCATGAGGTCCATGTGCATGAGCACTCTAACTTGTTTCCCCTTTTGGCATGCTTCACAAACTGGAATGATCTTCGTGTTGAGCTTCGGTAAACCATTTACAGCTTCTTTCTTCACCAGCCTTTCCAACATCTTGTAGTTGACATGTCCGAGATTTTGATACCATACCTCGGCATCGCTCAATTGAGACAGTTTATAGAATACATCGCCATTAATTTTATAACAATTGTCGGAGGTCCTTTGGCCAGTGAGAATGCAAGCATTTCCTTCATTGTAGACTTCACACTTTTCTCATGTGAACTTAACAGTGAAACCACCATCACATAACCGACTAATGCTGATCAAGTTAGCCGTTTGTCCTTCAACAAGTAACACATTTTCGAGCTTTACAATTCCAGGAACATGGAGAGTTCCTTGGCCAATTATCTGACTATTTGCACCTCCACCATATTTCACATTTCCTCCTTGCAATTTAAAAATGTTTGAGAGGAGGTCTTCAGATCCGGTCATGTGTTTGGAGCATCCACTGTCAAAATACCATGCTCCTGGAATGTGAGATTTCAGAGAGGTGTAGATCATGTTGCACTTGATCTCATCCTTCTTCACCCAGACCTATTTGAACTTGGTGTTGATTTTGGTGTTAGTAACATGGAAGCTATCACGGAACTCAGCAGGCTGCCTTGTTCTTTGAAACTGATTTTTCTTGCCCGCTTTCTTCCAACAGAAAGAACGAATATGACCAGAATCGCCACAGTGATGACTAACATACTACCTTCTTCTCTTTTTGTAACGTTTGGTAGTCTTCAGTTTTTGGTCAGCTTGTTGCAGTTGCTGTTCAGGCTTGTAGCCAATCATGTGTTTCGAGGACTCTGAGAATGTCATTCCCAGAATTTCATCTACCTTTGTCGTTCCCTTGTTGAGATTTGAGAGAGTATCTTGAACCTTCTTTAAATCGACCTTCACTCATTCTAATTCCGAGTCTTTCCTCGTGAGAACTGATTCAAGACGAATAGTTATATTCAATTGATCATCCTTCTCATGAGTTAGCTTCTCAACCTTAATCATGAGAGCCTTCATCTTTAGAACTTGATTTCCCCAATTGGCAAACAGTTCATCATACTACATGCACAGTTTCTCATACTTTTCAATTGTCTCTACAACCTTTGCGTTCACACATAAGGTGTTGCTATTGATGTTATCAACACGAATGTCGTCATCCCAGACAACATTAGCAAACAGCGCTGGAACTAACTTAGATGAGAAGAATCACTTTCATCTTCATCATACTCCTTTCAAATCAAGTTCGTATTCCTCAACGTGTTAGCACATTCATTTTTGTAATTCCCCCAACCTTTATACTCGTAACATTGAAGGTTTAGGGGAATTTGATATCTTGGACTAGGAAGATGAGGGCTGAAAAGTAGAAAGATTTCGTCCAGAAGATTCTGGAGGTGGTGTCTCCGTTTTGAACTTTGGAAATGTCCCTCCAATGTTGTTTTTTCTTCTCAAATGTTTGTTGAACTTCTGAGTGATCATAGAAACTTCTTCCTCTCCAAGGGTGATATTTTTGATTTTATCGAATAATTCTCTCCAACCAACAACTTCACCATCTTCATCCGAGTTAACATTGGAAGTAAGGGTATTATTCTTTTCTTTTGAGTTGGAACCAAGATGTTCCATCTCGAACGTTTTGAGCAATCCAACCAAGTCATCGAAGTCCAGATTATCAGTATCCTTTGATTCTTCAGTGGAAACCACCTTCACGCTAAACTTCTTTGAATTATATCTGAGTAATTTTCTGACAAGGCGCAAATTGGATATGGCCTCGCCAAGTTCTCCGCACTCATTTGCGATCTCCGAAAGTCTCATGGCATAGTACATGATGGACTCTTTTTCATCCATCCTCATCGACTCGAAAGTAGCAGTCAGCACTCTTAATCTTGACCTCTTCACACTTTGGGTTCCTTCGCATACCCTCTGCAATGCATCCCACGCATGTTTTGCTGACTCGCACTTTTTGATTACTTTGTAGTAGTTTGAGTCAACATATCCATAGAGGGTGTTGATACACTTAGAATTCCAGTTTGAATTTGCCATCTCATCAGTGGTCCAATCTATTTCTTTCTTGATGATAGTGTCTCCTCAGCATCGGTAACTCGTGGCTTCTCCCATCCAACCAGAATGGTTCTCCAGCTCGTTTGTCGATATTCTTGATATGCCACCGCATCCTCTACTTCCCGAGAGTAGTTCTATCGATTTATGATACGCGATCGCGGATTCCCCTGAATGCCCATAATGTCAATGAATCTACAAAACAAGGATCGAAATACTTAATGTCAAGTACCCTGCTCTGGTACCAAATGTAGTTTTGTAGATCTATGATTTTGAAAAATGATGTTAAGTTTCGTGTTAACTATCACCAGAACTTGACATCAATTAGTTTGAAGGTTATGAATTGCAAGACACAATAGAGGTTATGATTGATGTTATAACACCAATACTAACAACAAATAAAGTACGTATAAAACAACAGCGGAATAAAAGAGATTAAATAAACTCAATTTAACTTTAGTCCGTAAGCAAACGTGCTTATGAACTTGGGTGTATAAAACCGAAAACTATATTACTTATTTGTTGTTCAAGATCAATTACACAATGGAAAAGTAATATATGAAAACAATTGCATCAACTCTTGATACAAAAAAACTTGTCACTACGCTTGAGATGATCTTCTCCGTTGGTCACTCAACTTTGAAGATCTCCTTATACTGAATCGTAGCTGCAAGTCGATCTCTTGCTTGTGTTCTGCTTCTTGAAAAACTGTCTTGCCTTTTTTCAAAAGCCGTGTCTATTTGCGTCGTTGTCTTCTCCTTAAATTATCAAGACTCGTAGTCTTGATAAACAAGTTAGACAAAATCTAAGGAAACTAAATAAAGTCATAATCTCCACTTAGGAAACAAATCTATAGTCCCAATTTTAATATAAGTCCAAGAAAGGCAAAAAACTAAAAGAAAAATTGCCAAGAATAAAATTCTCAACAATAATACCCAAATTAAGCTTACTACCCATAGGTTGCTGCATTTATACTGTTATACCCCAAAAAACCTCTTAACAATCACTGGCACCGTTGACTCAAATCTTATCCTCAAACTCAAAAAGCTAACAAATTTGAGCCACATATTTTGCGGCTGGGGTTCCCCTTTCCAGAGGATCAGACATTATCATTTCCCAATGATCAAACACGCACTACGAGAAATCCGGGCCCAAAACGAAGCCCTCGAGAACCCAAACGACCAGCAAGAAAACCTTGAATTTATATTGTAAAGCAGCGGTACCGAGCCTCTGCCTCGAGAACACTGTAAATGCCACCAAGCGCCTGAATCTCCACTATGTAGACAGTCGGCCAGCCCGTCCACCAGGAGCTTATCTGCCATGTAGAGACAATTGTGCTTGTTAGGCGATTTGCTCATGACGACATGAGAAGACCTCACAAAAACTGTCTCATGAGATTGTATAATCTCGATAAATCTCACCCACACCAGCTATGATATGCTCTCCCAAATTCTCGATAGGACAGACAACAATAGGATCAGACAGTTCAGCGCACCGTGATCGGATGAACAGCATAGCATTTCTCGTGATGAACAGATCCGGACCAACCATAGCAACCGTGTTATGTCGTCGACAGTTTCCTGCTGCCTCTTGCCCATCCATATACACTCTTGACATAAAATTCCTTCTACTCACCAGGGACCAAGTTAGGATTCGTGGTCCTAAACCAGTCAAGACCTTAACGGGAAAAACATGGCCAAAAGTAAAAGACCTACCCTTATCAGAAGCTGGAATCATCTTGGACACATAAAGCATTAACAAAGGTCTCTTGGGATTACGGTTTCTGATAGCATCGTCGAGAGCCCTTCATACAAATTCTCAAGTTAGTACTTTGGGGCCATGACGGGCGATGGGCGACGGGCCAATCTGCATTATGTAGGGCTTTGCCCACTAAATCCTTCTCATCGGACCTCATGCTGACCCCGAGCTTCAGCATAAGGATCGTCCATATCTTGGCCTTCTAATCGTGTTGATAATCTGCTTGATCGGCTTGTAACATAACTGGACGAAACCACGTCGGAGAGCCTGCTAGTCCACTTTGTTAAAGAAATTCTCACCCAAGAGCCTTTCCATCATCTTGGCCTTTTCTCATCCACGCCGAGTTTAAAAGCATATATCTCGGCGTCAGAGTAAAAGCCATGAATAACTTTAAGTAAGCTTATCCCCGCCGACGAGGAAACATCTGTTAATTTTCAGAACGGGCGAGATCCTTTTGTCGAGAGCCTATCAAAAGACAGTTTCGGTTTGGACACAGTCGACCACAACAAGGACACCGTCCATGATACAAAGGGCGGTTGTAACTTCGTAACAAAAATCGACGTTGATGTAATCGTTGCCATTTCATCGTTCTTGAGTGACTCGTCAGACATTTCGTGGAACAGATGTAGCTTCGAAACAAGAATCCAGCCTCGTTGGCACATGCGTCGCTGGCAACTTCTTGACCATAATACCAGCAGACCCTGCTAGAACAGAACATGATATATAAATTAATTAGGATAAATATTAAATACACTACACATCAAAAGGAAATAAAACAGACTGATTAATTAATAAGTCTATAATGAAATTCACCTGAAAACGTCAATAGTTGTTTTTACATTTCTGTTGATGACAACACACTCAACACACTTATATGTATTTCCAACATAATATGAACTGCTACACGATTTATCAGTTACTCAGTCTCCATGTTAAAAATCTGTAACCTAGCGCTAACAAATAGTAATCCCCAGTAAGAATTTCCAAAACAAACAACAAAAGGCCAAGGAAAGGATAATATGACCCGATAAGTTTACTAAAATTGCTCAATCAAATTAAATGCACATTCATAAATCATCCAAAGAAAAAATAAAAGAATGTGAAAAAAAATCATCACAGATACCAGATCGATTTGGACTCAAAGAAACAAGTTGACAACCCTGATTTCATCCTTTTTTAAAGCTAATTAATGAAATACAAAAAGTTAAAACCGATTAATACTTATAAAACCTCCGATTACACCAAACGAGTTCTAGTAAAACTTCGATTACACCATACGACTTCTAGCAAAACTCCGATTACACCATACGACTTCTAGTAAAGTTGATACTATTAAACACTATTAATTGATCCAATCAAAGCCATGGAGGCTGGCCTCGTCAGCCACAATTCTTTTGTTGGATCCAATTTTCAGCTGATTGGTGGCAAAATTGAACTTCTCCCTCAGCACCACCGCCGTTGCCACGTCATCTTCAGTTTCTGTTGAAAGTTGAAGCTAGATCATGATTAAATAAGATGATGTGACTTTTTATATGGTGTCCATTCATGTACATGTGTGTTCTTTCATGTTGTTCCTTTAAATGATTAGTTGTGTCCTTTCATTTTATGTAATCTAATCCTATAAATAGCCATGTAAGTTTTCATTTCTAAGCATGAGTTTTGTACAATAGAGTTCATTAATAATTGTGTGCTTAAGAGAAGTAAACAAGAGTGTTTATATATTATTTGATACAAACTTTTGTGCACACCTTTTAAGATATTTAAATTAAAAACACGCAAGCTTGCTCGCAAGAGTACGAGGAACTTGTAGGGTGGTGAGTTTGACTCAAGTCGATTCTCTCGAGGACAACTGTTCGGTCTCTTAGATGCTTTTCTCAATTCACAAACTAACATAAAATACATGTACATTGGGTGTTTTTGAAGATTTTGAATTGATCATTATGAATTAAGGCAATATTTAAAACTAATTAAACTAATAATCGTAATCTAGATTACTAACTAAAAACGATAATTAAACTACCAATAAAACGCAAAGATGATTTAAACCTAATCGACTCTTGCAAATAACTTAAACAAATCTAAGGGCATGAATATAAGAAACTACCGTGAAGCAATTGTATCATAAGAATCCAAAAACGGGAAATTAAACATAAACCAAATTGCATAAATAAACTAGATGAATCCAATATATCTAAAGTATCAAGCATAAAATAAATTGAAATTAATTGTCTAGTTCTAGAATTAACTAAGAAATTAACTAAGGAATTAACTACGAATTTAACTAAGAGTTTAGGAAACTTATTGGAACTAGTAAAAGCGGTAAAAATCTCCAGTGAATCCGAGTTGGAACAAAGATCTTGATTTGAAGTGTATCTTGAATGTAACGGAATTGAATCTTCAATCTCGATCCCTAACTGCGTAACGGAATGTGTAAATGCATTGTTTATGTGCTCTCTAATCCTAGGTAGTCGCCTCTCCTTTAAAAATCCGAAATATGAAGACTATTTATAGATATAGCATGTCTTGGCGCACAAGAAAACGTAAAAACGCATTTCTTGGCAGGATCCGCGTTGAGTGTCGACCGTCGTAGGTAGGATCCGCGTTGGCGTAGCGTCGAAACTCGCGTCGACTGACGCGACTGAGAGTACATCTCATTTTCTTGATCTTTCTGCTACTCGTTCACCGGAAAGCTCGTTCTCCACTTTTGAACATCGAACTTCATCTATTTACGCACTGAACTAATCCGGTTACTTAGCTGTAAGGTGAAAAACAGCGATAATCACCTATTCTCATCAATTATGATCAAAATACGATAAAATAAGCTGGAAGTATAAAAATACGAAATTAGGCTTAAATCATCCAACTTATACCAAAAACAAATAGAAAAAAGAACTAAAACGCTAATAAAGATAAGGACAAATCTGCGTTAATCAACTACCCCACACTTAATTGGTTTGTTCATCCTTGAACAAATGATAAATTCAAAGACTAACAAGAATGAAAATCAGTCCAAACAATGAGTCGTGCTATGCTACATACATAATTTTGAAAATATAGGTACAAATCACGCAACGTCAAACACTCCACCTTTATTACATTGTCGCTTCAAAATCAAAATCATGCATCCTCTCAAAAGGGGAACAAATATGTGGGTGTACGCTCAAAAGCACTCAAGCATTGCTGCATGGGACATGTATACGCTCAAATCATGCAAATACATGCACAATAAACAAGCACGGAAAATCAATCTCTTTTCAATCGCAAATTAAGTGTGTTGTCAAAACTAATAATCGGTAAAGGTCTTTACGGGTTGTAATGTAAGGCTCTTTGTACGGTTATGGAATATATAAGTCGTGTGGCTAACTCATGATCTAACATGATCAATAACTCACCCAACCTATTCTAATCACAAAGCRAAATTGCTTCACCTCGTTCAAAAATAAAAACCTCACTTAACACTCATAATGTAGCCTTTAAACATAGACTATTCCTCAACTCGCAACTCAAACGGACTTGTCGCTCAAACCACTTAAACACAATCGAGGCTTATAATGTGCTTCTTATCACAACTCGTTTGCCTCTTAAACATTAGGCTTCATAAGAAAATAAACAATAAAACGCAAGCCTTTATAAGCGCGTAGGCAATTACATAACACGATTCACCAAGATTCACCATCCTTGTTTATTATTTTTTATATTTTCCCCTTTATTATTTTTTTGTGGGGTCTTTTCTTTTTTTTTCTTTTTTTTCTTTTTTTAAGGATGGTGATCCTTTATTACAACTATTCATAAATCCCTAATAAAAATTCCAAAACACTAACAACCAATAAAAATAATGAACTCCTTCCCCACGCTTTTAATAGGTTAGTAGGGGTCGACTCAAAAACACTCATGGCTATAGGCATGGATAATTTGGCTATGATTGTCTTTATAGTGGCTAAAATATATGGATATAGCCGGAATAGGGTTTATTTGTGCCTTAACCTCATTTTCAAAGTCAACTACAAGCAGCGGTTTCAAAGAGATATCAAATCAAAACTCATTCAAGTACATGCAATGATGATAAACACTCAGGCTACTCACTAGCTTTTTGCATGAAAAAGTTTTGAATTGACGTTGCTTTTAAGGTTTTGTGAAATCAATTGCGTCCAAGTACCATTTTACAATGTATAAATAATGATTTTGAAAAATTTATGCACTTATACACGCTCAAAGACAAGAACATTAAATCAAATATAGTTAACGTTGACAGGCAAGCCATACAAACACAATTAAGCGCAGAAATAGCAATTAATCACGTTTAAGAATTTAAATATTACAGGCCAAATATTAAAAATTACACAATTTAGCAATAAAAATCAAACTCGACCACCCCCCTCTCTAAATATCCCGCCAATCTCCTGATTGCCACAAATACATCCAAAAGTCAAAAAGAGGAAGGAAAAGAAAACATCCTTGAAATAGAAGGTCGAGTCGCTACTCGTTGATTTGTGCAATTGGCCATCGCTTCAACGTACGTGAAATGAGATGTCCTAAAAAATGAAACAAACAAAAACAAAGAAAATAACAATATTTTGGATTTTATATATATATATATATATATATATATATATATATATATATATATATATATATATATATATATATATATATATATATATTTTTAACCAAAAATAAAGATACAAAGATTTTAGAACTCGCGAGATCCATCATCCTTGGGAGCATCATAGACGTCCATGTCGGGCTGGGGGAACGATGCCTCGAACCGCTCCTCGAGTCTCGAAATGCGAGCTCGCATCTTCCTCAAGCTCCGTCGATTTTGCTCGTGGTTCGTGTCTATCTTGTCGTTGATGATTTGGGGCTTATCGAACATCTTCAATTGAAATGCTCGGTTATCCTTGAAAAATTGGCCCCAATCGGGACTCGGGCCCAAATTGGTACGTGGGGCCAGCTCCATAGTCGTATCGCCATCCTCGTCGTTCGGTCGAGATGAGGAACCTCTTTGAGTCGTAGACCTCACTCGGGGTGCAGGGGCACGTGTCAAAGAAAGTGAAGTCGTCTCGAGTGGTATCAAGACGTTTTCGGCCGGATCAAACCCGAAGTGACGGGCGAGGCCGGTAATGTACGGTGCGAAGGAGAGAAGAGGCGATTTACTACCCGGCGTACCCTTAGTAATGTTATAGAGTCCGCTCAAAATCAACGAGTAAAGCCGGGTTTGACGACCGTCAAGAAGACATTGTAGAGCGTAAAGCTCGGACTTTGTTGCGTATGTGGCCTCGTTCTTACATAAAATGATGTGGGCGAGTATTTTGTAAGCAACATAAAGGGCATCATCTTGAATCTTCGATCAAGGAAATCGCTTGCAATCGCCCGTGTTGCCCCCGGTTATCATCCCCCAAAACGAGGATAAGTCTAGATTTTGAACGCCCACCGGGTGGTCCCCTTCGGTCGGGAAACCAAAAATATTACCAAATATCTCCTCGTCCACATAGATTTCATTTCCTCCCAAATGACACATAAACATCTCGTCATTGCGGATTGTCAACGTAGTGAGAAACTCGAGCATAATCTCGCTAAATCCGGGAAGGTGCATACGAGCAAAGTATCCACAACCGAGGTCATCGACGTAAAGATAAAGGTCGGTATGGTGCTCCGAGCCATTTGAGGCTTTCTCCTCAATTTCGTCAACGTTCAAAGTCCGAGGGGTCACGAACCCCCATTGTTGAATAGTCTTAAAAACGCTCCCTTCCTTTTTGTCGTAAATTTGGAACGGTGCTCCATATTATTTTCCCATCCGAGACATTGTCAATCAATAAGAAGCTGAACGGGAATGAAAAATCTTGAAAATAAAACCTTTTGGTCCTTTGGGGAATTTCGTCGAACACTTGGCGTGCGTGTTCAACCAACTAAGAAATTGAGTAATTCTTGCACCAAAAGCTTCCCAAACACAACCAATCAACAATATATGAATCCCAAGAGAGTTTTAAGCGAAGTAACTCATTGATTATAGCTCGAATTAGCTTGCTTCCGGAAAATTGCCCCAAACCTACGTATCCCGTTTTTGAGTGCTTGAATGGAAGTTGGGAGGTGGAAATTTCTGGGTATGTAGTATGTGGGTTTAATGGTTATGGTGGTTAAATTGGTGAGTGTTTGCAAGAATTTTGAAGAAAAGAAAATTTATGAAGAGGGAAGGAGGAGACTTTGATGATTGAAGTTGGGGATTGAAAAGTGAAGGAAGAGGGTGTTTAGGACGGTTTTTATAAGGCCAAATAGGTTTTGGCCGCGGGTCGTTCAAAAATGGGTCGGGTTGGTGGGTCAAAATCCAGTTTTTAACGCTTCTGGGCTGGGTACGGGTTCACGTCGACGCTGCGTCGACCGACGCAAACCAGATCGACGCAACAGAGGTTATTTTCTCTGCAGGTACGTCGACGCCGCGACGATCGACGCGGGCAGTCTATGTGTTGATGCGGGCAGAAATTCTGGTTCAATTTTTCCTTCGCTTGTTTGATCAATCCTCCTTGTTCGAGTCCTTTCATCTGTTCTAAAAAGATTAAAACCAAAATAAAACATGAAATAAACTGAAAATCAAATACAAAAGGATACAAAAAGCTCGGGTTGCCTCCCAAGAAGCGCAAATTTTAACGCCGCTTGCTCGATGTTATATGCTTGATCAATCTCTTGCTCGTGGTGGACCCACGAACTCTTTCTTGCTACTATTTCAACTCTTCACATAGTTCTCGTGATAAGGCTTAAGTCGATGCTTTTGAACTTGTAAATTTGTCACGTTATGCTCATCATATAGAGTGGCTACTCCATATTCATCCAATTCTTTTACTAAAAATGGTCCACTCCATTCGGCCTCGAGATTGGTTGAATCAAACTTACGGTTATGATTATACAGCACTAATTGACCAACCTCATACTGTGATTTCATGACTTCCTTGGTGCGAACCTCTTTTGATTTCTTCTTATTCCTCGTCCAATCGTTTATATAAGCCTCGCCCTTGCTCTTTGCACGTGAAAAAATTTTCTTGGGGTCGAGGGAATCGTACATCGAATGATATGTTGGTGGCTTCAACTCCACCTTTCCCTCAAATTTAGGTGCTTTGCTACCCACATCTAATTCATCTTGAAATTCTTCAATAATATCGCTCATGGTGATACCTAGTAACTCGATCAAATCTTCCCCACTCAAATGCTTCTCGTCGTCAAACTCATCAAACTCCTCGCTTAAATCAACTTCTAGTGTATCCCCCTCCTTCCTTTGGAATCCGACGTCGTCCCCATTGCCTAATTCGTCCACAACCACGAATCCTTTTAGCTCGTGGGTGCATGAAGCAATGGGATCAAAGAACAAACAATCATCTAGCAAGCCAGGGTAGGAGTATTTTGAATATCTTTCAGAGAAAACGTCACTGATTTGCCCAAAATGGTCATCGTCATTCTCCCTTTGTGAACATCAATCAGTGTGTGGGTGGTAGACATAAACGGGCGCCCTAATAAAATGGTATGCTCCGAGCTCGCAACCGTCACTTTGCCAACGTCCATATTCACAAAATCAACCGGAATTACTAGCTCTCCAACTTGCACTAAAACATCCTCAACCATCCCCAAAGGTAGCTGAATTGAGCGATCGGCCAACTGTAGTCGCATAGTCGTCGGCTTCAGTGGTCCAAGATCAAATTCTCGATAAGGTGAATAAGGCATTAGATTAACTCCTGCTCCAAGATCCAACATTCCTTTTACTTGTTGTCCATTAGCCAATGAAATAGTAATGCAGAAACTTCCAGGATCACTTTCTTTGAGTGGTAATGGCTTCTTGAAACTGCGCTCACTTCCTTTGGCAGTGTTACAAATTGATTTGTCGCCAAGCATCTCTCCCTTGAAGAAAGTTCTTTGAAAAATTTCACATAGGCAGGCATTTTTTTGATTACCTCCAAAAGTGGCAAGTTGATATTGACGTTTTTCAATAGTTTATATAGTTCCATGAACCTTTTATTCTCTTTCGATGGATGCAAACGGCTTGGAAAAGGAATAGCATCTTTGATCGGTGTCGTTAATTGCTTCGGCGGTGATGGTTTAGGAACATCGCCTTTGCCAGGGGTGTTATTCGGAATCGTCCCTTGAATGGATTCGGGAACATATCGATTAAAGGATTTATGCAGCTGATCTACTGATTTAGAATCATTGCCTTTGCTAGGAGTTGGTGTTTTATTCTCGACCTCGACCTCATCATCTCGGTCAACTACTCCATTATCGATCTTCTTTCCACTCCAAAGGACTTGAACCGCCGACGCCTGTTCTGCTTGGCTTAGAAGTTTACCTTTTTCGTTTGAGAGCTTTGCTAGGTGAGTCGATAATTGACTTATTGCTGTTTCAAGTTTCCTTTGCCCAGCTGTATTCTCAAAAATAGCTTTTTTCATGTCAGTGATTTCATTTCGAACGTCCGCAAGTCCATCTCGGTTTTTAATAGTTTCAACCACTTGATTTTACTGCCAAACCAAAAGTTGATCAGTTGATTGAACTGTTGTAGGCACCTGCCCTTGCGTTTGGAAATTATTTTGTGGTGGTTCTTGTGCATGTAGTGGTGGGTATTGCGGATCGGGTGGCATATAATTCGGACTTCTTGGTCCCCACTTAAAAAGAGGATTATCACGTTGCGTGGTAAACTTCCTAGGCCCTTGATTTGAATAATTCTGGATTGCATTAACGTCTTCTTGTTGTTCATTTTTGAGCGGGCACATGTCGGCTAAATGTTCGGGGGATCCACATTGGTGACAAGTCGCAACAACCTTTTTTGAAGAGACCTTGCTCGCCCGCTCGGCCTTCCAAGCTGCCAATTTATCGTCAAATATCTCTTCACACTTCGCCTTGACTAATTTGCCGTCATCTAAATCGGGATCGGGGATGGGCATCTCGTTAACTTTTAATTTATGAGGCTGAGAGTTTGTTTGTCTAGATTTCTCGCTTTGCTTCTCCAACACGCATCTTGCCTCGGGGGCTGTTAAATCTCCTAAATCTCCTCCTGCTGCTATCTCCACTTCTCTTTTTCCATGTTCCAACAATCCATCGAAGGAAAACTGGTTAGTCATCTTCGGAGAGTAGTTGTGGTGGGGGAAGGCTTGCAAAAGAATCTTTTAACGCTCCCACATTTCATGAAATAGTTCTCCCTCCAACTGTTCAAAGGTGGCAATTTGCCTCCGAAGATGCCCCATTGTTTGTGCTGAATAGTATTGATTTAAAAACTTCTCGCTAATCATCTCCCAATCTGTCAAAGAACCAGGCTCTAGGGTTAGTAGCCATGATTTTTCTTTGTCCTTCATGCTATATGGGAAACAAATCATTCGCACCTCCTCTTGGTTAAGGCCATGAACCACAAATCTGCCAACTTCATCAACAAAATAATTCAAAAACGCCAAAGGGTCTTCATGGGCTCCTCCGTGGAAAGTCGGGAGTAAATTAAGCTTATGTGGTTTAATCTCCACTTCCCTTGCAGTTTTTCCAAGAACAATAGCGGACCTAAAAGGTACAACCTTCGGACGTGCTAAATCGCGCTGTCTAGGTGCTCGATCTCCCCTTGGTTCTCTAACTTGGTACTGAGATCTTTCGTAGCGGTTGTCATATGCATTTCTTTCATAATCATTTCCGCGCTCGTATCTCCTTTCAAAATGGTCTTGTTCTAGCCATGGTTTTGATTTTTCAACCAATCATCTACTCGTCCATGATTGTTGGCATACTCATTATGCTGATGAAAATCTTCATTCCTGAATGGCATGTTCTCGATGTTGTGTTGACGATTGATATTGTTGTTCCTCTCTTCATTTTGTCTTATATTCGCCATGTTGAGTGGATGATAGACTACGTTGTTAAGTTGGCGTGCTGTTGGTTAACTCCTTCATTTCTCCCCTCGTCTTGTCTCACGTTCTCCACGTGTTTCTGATAATTAGCCCAGTAGGCTCGGGGTTATGGTTGTCCTTGCATAATGATTGGTTCACTACCATACCCATTTCGAATGGGACGTGGAGGTGATCTTGGTGGGGAATCACCGTTTTGGATTGATTGTGCTCCTAACATTGCCTCAGGGATTTCATCGCAAACAAAATCAGTAGTTGTAGACGAAACGCTCTCGGGGATGAAAAGGGGCCTTGGTCTTGGTGTATTTGAATGATGGATGTTGTCAATAAATGGTGCAATATCACGTCGAAGTGATCGTCTACCTTGCATACACTCAACAACAAATCAACGTACCAAGTGGCAAAAATCCAAACCAATTGGAAAATAAAAAGAAAATAAAACAAAAAACATCCTTAACTCCTACTCGTTGTTGCCCGGCAACGGCGCAAAATTTTTGATCCAAACTTTTGTGCACCCCTTTTAAGATATTTAAATTAAAAACACGCAAGCTTGCTCGCAAGAGTACGAGGAACTTGTAGGGTGGTGAGTTTGACTCAAGTCGATTCTCTCGAGGAAAATTGTTCGGTCTCTTAGATGCTTTTCTCAATTCACAAACTAACATAAAATACATGTACATTGGGGTTTTTTTTGAAGATTTTGAATTGATCATTATGAACTAAGGCAATATTTAAAACTAACTAAACTAATAATCGTAATCTAGATTACTAACTAAGAACGATAATTAAACTACCAATAAAACGCAAAGATGATATAAACTTAATTGATTCTTGCAAATAATTTAAACAAATCTAAGAGCATGAATATAAAAAACTACCATGAAGCAATTGTATCATAAGAATCTAAAAATGGGAAATTAAACATAAACCAAATTGCATAAATAAACTAGATGAATCCAATATCTAAAGTATCAAGCATAAAAATAAATCAAAACTAATTGTCTAGTTCTAGAATTAACTAAGAAATTAACTAAGGAATTAACTACGAATTTA
>BMAC01000301.1:481722-498912 GCA_014905375.1 Phtheirospermum japonicum | reverse complement strand
CCCTTAAATTAGAAACAAATGATCTCAAACCCAATCAACCACTATCCCCAAAAAAAAAACACGTCTCAACTACTTTACAAAACCGAAATGGAGCTGGACTTTTTAAACCATCACCATAGCCGTAGAAATACGTAAAAATAAAATTTCACTCGCCACGTCAATATCGTATTACCAGTTCAACCCACCTACTATAACACCACTAAAACAATCGATTTACTAAACCCAACACATGATTAAGAAATTTCAAAGAAGAACACAAGCACAAGCAACATAACACACAACAATTAGGCAACTTCACAAAGTATGAATGTCCTAAGTAATGTCTAATAAATCATGACCAAAAAAGTTAATATATATATATATATTAGTATATATATATATATATATATATATATATATATATATATATACATATATATATATTATATATATGTGTGTGTGTGTGTGTGTGTGTGTGTGTGTGTGTGTGGTTTTAGTAACTTGATCAGTGTTGATTTTCATGATTGATGACATTATAACCAACATTACTTCAGGTGAAGTCAATGAAAACAGACCCCTTAACCCAAGTCAATGACTACGTCAAAATCGCTCAATGAGGTGAAATTTAAAGATTGGATCTTTTTAATCCAGATTTTCTTCATCTTTTTAAAGAATTGAAAAGAAATAGCTTATCTTTAGCAATCGCCACAGCACCTCTTGTTTTTGGGCCTGGGAGAAACGTTCCACAATCACCTAGTTGAAGAGTTTAGTCTTTTTGCCACCACTTTTATTATAACACATGATCTTTTTGCACTTTTAACCAGACTCAATGTATTCATATTACGTATGGAAAAGAAAATAAAAAAAATGTATGCATAAATATATAGATGTTATGACTGATGACAGTTTAGGTGTCATAACATCAAAACTAACACTGACTAGACAATGCACATACCGAGATCTCTTCTCAATTGAGAGAATGTCTCTAAATCTAATGCCTTTGTGAATATGTCAGCTAGCTGATTGTCTGTCCCTACATGCTCAAGACTCATTATCTTTCTCTCAACCAAGTCTCGGATAAAGTGATACCTGATGTCGATGTGTTTTACTCGAGAGTGCTGAACGGGATTTTTTGAGATATCTATGGCACTCGTATTATCACAGAGTACGGTCAGAATACTACTATGGAGATCGTAGTCTTCAATCATCTGGTTCATCCACAAAAGTTGCGTACACGCTCTTCCAGCTGCGATATATTCAGCTTCAGCTGTAGAGAGAGATATACAATTTTGTTTTTTACTGTACCAAGAAACCAGGTTACTACCCAAGAAGAAACATCCTCCAGTGGTACTCTTCCTATCTACGACATCACCTGCCCAATCTGAATCAGTGTAACCAACGAGTTCAGTGCAAGTATCTTTGGTATACCATATTCCTATATCACTTGTGCCATCCACATATTTAATTATTCTTTTAGAGCTTTTAAATGTGACTCTTTAGGGTTCGATTGATACCTGGCATAAAGATATACACTGTACATTATATCAGGCTTGCTAACAGTTAAATACAGGAGACTTCCTATCATACTCCTCTAAACGGTGTTATCAACACTGATCCCAACATCATCTCTTGACAGTTTCTTGGTTTTACCCAATGGTGTTTTCTTATGCTTATCATTCTCTAACCCAAGTTTCTTAACTAGATTTTTATCATATTTGGTTTAAGAAAGAAAAATACCATCTTCAAGCTGTTTAATTGTAAACCAAGAAAATAAGAAAGATTACCTTCCATGCTCATTTCGAATGTATCTGACATCCAAGCTATAAAATCTTTCACCATCTGTTCACTAGTGGATCCAGAAACAATATCATCTACATAAATTTAACTTATAAGAATGTGCTTGTTGGATTTGAGGAGAAACAAGGTTTTATCAACTTCTACTCGTCTAAAGTTTAAAAACAGTAAATGTTGAGTCAGCCTCTCATACCAGTCTCTTGGAGCTTGTTTTAAACCATACAAAGATTTTTTTTTAATTTTAAAACAAAATTAGGTTTGTGAGGATTAACGAACCCTTTAGATTTCTCAACATACACTTCTTCACTCAAATCACCCTTAAGAAAAACACTCTTAATGTCCATTTGATGCAGAGATATTTTCTAATGATAAGAAATAGCAACAAGGAGTCCTACCGATTCTATACGTGCAACCGGTTCAAATGTTTCATCAAAATTGATGCCCTCAATCTGAGTATATCCTTGTGCAACCAACCTTACCTTATTTCTAACAATATTTCCCGCTTCATCAGTTTTGTTCTTGAGAATCCACTTAGTACCAGTGACATGTGTATTTGCAGGACGGGGAACCAAGTCCCAAACATCGTTCTTGGCAAATTGATCCAACTCCTCCTGCATGGATTTGATCCAGAACTCATTCTTCAGAGCATCTTCCACACGCTTTGGCTCTGTATTAGCGAGGAACATTGTCTCTCGAATTTGGGGGTAGTTAGTCGATAGACAGACATATCTTACCATTTCTTTGAACTATATCTGTCGCTTCCTTGTGCTTCTCTCATCAAGATTTCCAATAATTTGACCTGTCGGATGATTCCTCTGAATTCTTGACGGAATATCCCTCTGATATAGGTCAATTTGATTGTTCGGATTATCTTCATCTGAGTCTGAATCTGATTCAGGAGCTTCCGGGGTTGGTGTTAAGACATGTGTTAGGTCGCCAGTTTCGTAATGAGGTGGTGTTAGGTTTGGTGAAATGTCACCAGAACTGTCACCATCTGCAACTTCAGTTTCTATACCTGCACTATCGTCTAAATCATCCGAAACATATTGAGGACTCTGGTCATGCACCAGATCATTGTCCTCAGTAGGTTTAATTCCAATAATCAAATCATTAAATTTCACATTGACTGACTCCATCATGCAACGTGTTCTAATGTTAAACAATCTGTAAGAAAGACTATTCTGGGAATATCCCATGAAAACACATTTATCACTTTTGAGTCAAGTTTTGAAAGATGCATCCTATCATTTAATACATAGAAAACACACCCAAAGACATGAAAACAACTCAAGTAAGGTTTTTTGCCCAACAGCAATTCGTAGGGAGTAACATGTGACCCAGGTCTGAAATACATCCTATTGATTGTGTGGCAAGCAGTGTTCATTGCTTTTGCCCAAAAGCGTTTTTCAATTTCATTTGAGATAAGCATGGCTCTAGTCATCTTCGTAAGAGATCTATTTTTTCGTTCGACTATACCATTCTGTTGGGGGGTAATGGGAGATGAAAATTCATGAGTTATTCCTACCTTTGAATAATAGTTTGAAAAGGCCACATTTTCAAATTCCTTTCCATGATCAGACCTGATTCTACCTATGCTGACACCAAAATGCACGCACAACTTTTTAGCAAGTTTTTTGAAAGCTTCAAAAGCCTCAGATTTTTATTTTAAAAATTCAACCCAAGTAAATCTAGAAAAATCATCAACAATTACCAGAACATACCTTTTACCTCCAAGGCTCTCCACTTCAAGTGGTCCCATGAGGTCCATGTGCATGAGCACTCTAACTTGTTTCCCCTTTTGGCATGCTTCACAAACTGGAATGATCTTCGTGTTGAGCTTCGGTAAACCATTTACAGCTTCTTTCTTCACCAGCCTTTCCAACATCTTGTAGTTGACATGTCCGAGATTTTGATACCATACCTCGGCATCGCTCAATTGAGACAGTTTATAGAATACATCGCCATTAATTTTATAACAATTGTCGGAGGTCCTTTGGCCAGTGAGAATGCAAGCATTTCCTTCATTGTAGACTTCACACTTTTCTCATGTGAACTTAACAGTGAAACCACCATCACATAACCGACTAATGCTGATCAAGTTAGCCGTTTGTCCTTCAACAAGTAACACATTTTCGAGCTTTACAATTCCAGGAACATGGAGAGTTCCTTGGCCAATTATCTGACTATTTGCACCTCCACCATATTTCACATTTCCTCCTTGCAATTTAAAAATGTTTGAGAGGAGGTCTTCAGATCCGGTCATGTGTTTGGAGCATCCACTGTCAAAATACCATGCTCCTGGAATGTGAGATTTCAGAGAGGTGTAGATCATGTTGCACTTGATCTCATCCTTCTTCACCCAGACCTATTTGAACTTGGTGTTGATTTTGGTGTTAGTAACATGGAAGCTATCACGGAACTCAGCAGGCTGCCTTGTTCTTTGAAACTGATTTTTCTTGCCCGCTTTCTTCCAACAGAAAGAACGAATATGACCAGAATCGCCACAGTGATGACTAACATACTACCTTCTTCTCTTTTTGTAACGTTTGGTAGTCTTCAGTTTTTGGTCAGCTTGTTGCAGTTGCTGTTCAGGCTTGTAGCCAATCATGTGTTTCGAGGACTCTGAGAATGTCATTCCCAGAATTTCATCTACCTTTGTCGTTCCCTTGTTGAGATTTGAGAGAGTATCTTGAACCTTCTTTAAATCGACCTTCACTCATTCTAATTCCGAGTCTTTCCTCGTGAGAACTGATTCAAGACGAATAGTTATATTCAATTGATCATCCTTCTCATGAGTTAGCTTCTCAACCTTAATCATGAGAGCCTTCATCTTTAGAACTTGATTTCCCCAATTGGCAAACAGTTCATCATACTACATGCACAGTTTCTCATACTTTTCAATTGTCTCTACAACCTTTGCGTTCACACATAAGGTGTTGCTATTGATGTTATCAACACGAATGTCGTCATCCCAGACAACATTAGCAAACAGCGCTGGAACTAACTTAGATGAGAAGAATCACTTTCATCTTCATCATACTCCTTTCAAATCAAGTTCGTATTCCTCAACGTGTTAGCACATTCATTTTTGTAATTCCCCCAACCTTTATACTCGTAACATTGAAGGTTTAGGGGAATTTGATATCTTGGACTAGGAAGATGAGGGCTGAAAAGTAGAAAGATTTCGTCCAGAAGATTCTGGAGGTGGTGTCTCCGTTTTGAACTTTGGAAATGTCCCTCCAATGTTGTTTTTTCTTCTCAAATGTTTGTTGAACTTCTGAGTGATCATAGAAACTTCTTCCTCTCCAAGGGTGATATTTTTGATTTTATCGAATAATTCTCTCCAACCAACAACTTCACCATCTTCATCCGAGTTAACATTGGAAGTAAGGGTATTATTCTTTTCTTTTGAGTTGGAACCAAGATGTTCCATCTCGAACGTTTTGAGCAATCCAACCAAGTCATCGAAGTCCAGATTATCAGTATCCTTTGATTCTTCAGTGGAAACCACCTTCACGCTAAACTTCTTTGAATTATATCTGAGTAATTTTCTGACAAGGCGCAAATTGGATATGGCCTCGCCAAGTTCTCCGCACTCATTTGCGATCTCCGAAAGTCTCATGGCATAGTACATGATGGACTCTTTTTCATCCATCCTCATCGACTCGAAAGTAGCAGTCAGCACTCTTAATCTTGACCTCTTCACACTTTGGGTTCCTTCGCATACCCTCTGCAATGCATCCCACGCATGTTTTGCTGACTCGCACTTTTTGATTACTTTGTAGTAGTTTGAGTCAACATATCCATAGAGGGTGTTGATACACTTAGAATTCCAGTTTGAATTTGCCATCTCATCAGTGGTCCAATCTATTTCTTTCTTGATGATAGTGTCTCCTCAGCATCGGTAACTCGTGGCTTCTCCCATCCAACCAGAATGGTTCTCCAGCTCGTTTGTCGATATTCTTGATATGCCACCGCATCCTCTACTTCCCGAGAGTAGTTCTATCGATTTATGATACGCGATCGCGGATTCCCCTGAATGCCCATAATGTCAATGAATCTACAAAACAAGGATCGAAATACTTAATGTCAAGTACCCTGCTCTGGTACCAAATGTAGTTTTGTAGATCTATGATTTTGAAAAATGATGTTAAGTTTCGTGTTAACTATCACCAGAACTTGACATCAATTAGTTTGAAGGTTATGAATTGCAAGACACAATAGAGGTTATGATTGATGTTATAACACCAATACTAACAACAAATAAAGTACGTATAAAACAACAGCGGAATAAAAGAGATTAAATAAACTCAATTTAACTTTAGTCCGTAAGCAAACGTGCTTATGAACTTGGGTGTATAAAACCGAAAACTATATTACTTATTTGTTGTTCAAGATCAATTACACAATGGAAAAGTAATATATGAAAACAATTGCATCAACTCTTGATACAAAAAAACTTGTCACTACGCTTGAGATGATCTTCTCCGTTGGTCACTCAACTTTGAAGATCTCCTTATACTGAATCGTAGCTGCAAGTCGATCTCTTGCTTGTGTTCTGCTTCTTGAAAAACTGTCTTGCCTTTTTTCAAAAGCCGTGTCTATTTGCGTCGTTGTCTTCTCCTTAAATTATCAAGACTCGTAGTCTTGATAAACAAGTTAGACAAAATCTAAGGAAACTAAATAAAGTCATAATCTCCACTTAGGAAACAAATCTATAGTCCCAATTTTAATATAAGTCCAAGAAAGGCAAAAAACTAAAAGAAAAATTGCCAAGAATAAAATTCTCAACAATAATACCCAAATTAAGCTTACTACCCATAGGTTGCTGCATTTATACTGTTATACCCCAAAAAACCTCTTAACAATCACTGGCACCGTTGACTCAAATCTTATCCTCAAACTCAAAAAGCTAACAAATTTGAGCCACATATTTTGCGGCTGGGGTTCCCCTTTCCAGAGGATCAGACATTATCATTTCCCAATGATCAAACACGCACTACGAGAAATCCGGGCCCAAAACGAAGCCCTCGAGAACCCAAACGACCAGCAAGAAAACCTTGAATTTATATTGTAAAGCAGCGGTACCGAGCCTCTGCCTCGAGAACACTGTAAATGCCACCAAGCGCCTGAATCTCCACTATGTAGACAGTCGGCCAGCCCGTCCACCAGGAGCTTATCTGCCATGTAGAGACAATTGTGCTTGTTAGGCGATTTGCTCATGACGACATGAGAAGACCTCACAAAAACTGTCTCATGAGATTGTATAATCTCGATAAATCTCACCCACACCAGCTATGATATGCTCTCCCAAATTCTCGATAGGACAGACAACAATAGGATCAGACAGTTCAGCGCACCGTGATCGGATGAACAGCATAGCATTTCTCGTGATGAACAGATCCGGACCAACCATAGCAACCGTGTTATGTCGTCGACAGTTTCCTGCTGCCTCTTGCCCATCCATATACACTCTTGACATAAAATTCCTTCTACTCACCAGGGACCAAGTTAGGATTCGTGGTCCTAAACCAGTCAAGACCTTAACGGGAAAAACATGGCCAAAAGTAAAAGACCTACCCTTATCAGAAGCTGGAATCATCTTGGACACATAAAGCATTAACAAAGGTCTCTTGGGATTACGGTTTCTGATAGCATCGTCGAGAGCCCTTCATACAAATTCTCAAGTTAGTACTTTGGGGCCATGACGGGCGATGGGCGACGGGCCAATCTGCATTATGTAGGGCTTTGCCCACTAAATCCTTCTCATCGGACCTCATGCTGACCCCGAGCTTCAGCATAAGGATCGTCCATATCTTGGCCTTCTAATCGTGTTGATAATCTGCTTGATCGGCTTGTAACATAACTGGACGAAACCACGTCGGAGAGCCTGCTAGTCCACTTTGTTAAAGAAATTCTCACCCAAGAGCCTTTCCATCATCTTGGCCTTTTCTCATCCACGCCGAGTTTAAAAGCATATATCTCGGCGTCAGAGTAAAAGCCATGAATAACTTTAAGTAAGCTTATCCCCGCCGACGAGGAAACATCTGTTAATTTTCAGAACGGGCGAGATCCTTTTGTCGAGAGCCTATCAAAAGACAGTTTCGGTTTGGACACAGTCGACCACAACAAGGACACCGTCCATGATACAAAGGGCGGTTGTAACTTCGTAACAAAAATCGACGTTGATGTAATCGTTGCCATTTCATCGTTCTTGAGTGACTCGTCAGACATTTCGTGGAACAGATGTAGCTTCGAAACAAGAATCCAGCCTCGTTGGCACATGCGTCGCTGGCAACTTCTTGACCATAATACCAGCAGACCCTGCTAGAACAGAACATGATATATAAATTAATTAGGATAAATATTAAATACACTACACATCAAAAGGAAATAAAACAGACTGATTAATTAATAAGTCTATAATGAAATTCACCTGAAAACGTCAATAGTTGTTTTTACATTTCTGTTGATGACAACACACTCAACACACTTATATGTATTTCCAACATAATATGAACTGCTACACGATTTATCAGTTACTCAGTCTCCATGTTAAAAATCTGTAACCTAGCGCTAACAAATAGTAATCCCCAGTAAGAATTTCCAAAACAAACAACAAAAGGCCAAGGAAAGGATAATATGACCCGATAAGTTTACTAAAATTGCTCAATCAAATTAAATGCACATTCATAAATCATCCAAAGAAAAAATAAAAGAATGTGAAAAAAAATCATCACAGATACCAGATCGATTTGGACTCAAAGAAACAAGTTGACAACCCTGATTTCATCCTTTTTTAAAGCTAATTAATGAAATACAAAAAGTTAAAACCGATTAATACTTATAAAACCTCCGATTACACCAAACGAGTTCTAGTAAAACTTCGATTACACCATACGACTTCTAGCAAAACTCCGATTACACCATACGACTTCTAGTAAAGTTGATACTATTAAACACTATTAATTGATCCAATCAAAGCCATGGAGGCTGGCCTCGTCAGCCACAATTCTTTTGTTGGATCCAATTTTCAGCTGATTGGTGGCAAAATTGAACTTCTCCCTCAGCACCACCGCCGTTGCCACGTCATCTTCAGTTTCTGTTGAAAGTTGAAGCTAGATCATGATTAAATAAGATGATGTGACTTTTTATATGGTGTCCATTCATGTACATGTGTGTTCTTTCATGTTGTTCCTTTAAATGATTAGTTGTGTCCTTTCATTTTATGTAATCTAATCCTATAAATAGCCATGTAAGTTTTCATTTCTAAGCATGAGTTTTGTACAATAGAGTTCATTAATAATTGTGTGCTTAAGAGAAGTAAACAAGAGTGTTTATATATTATTTGATACAAACTTTTGTGCACACCTTTTAAGATATTTAAATTAAAAACACGCAAGCTTGCTCGCAAGAGTACGAGGAACTTGTAGGGTGGTGAGTTTGACTCAAGTCGATTCTCTCGAGGAAAATTGTTCGGTCTCTTAGATGCTTTTCTCAATTCACAAACTAACATAAAATACATGTACATTGGGGTTTTTTTTGAAGATTTTGAATTGATCATTATGAACTAAGGCAATATTTAAAACTAACTAAACTAATAATCGTAATCTAGATTACTAACTAAGAACGATAATTAAACTACCAATAAAACGCAAAGATGATATAAACTTAATTGATTCTTGCAAATAATTTAAACAAATCTAAGAGCATGAATATAAAAAACTACCATGAAGCAATTGTATCATAAGAATCCAAAAATGGGAAATTAAACATAAACCAAATTGCATAAATAAACTAGATGAATCCAATATATCTAAAGTATCAAGCATAAAATAAATCAAAACTAATTGTATAGTTCTAGAATTAACTAAGAAATTAACTAAGGAGTTAACTACGAATTTAACTAAGAGTTTAGGAAACTTATTGGAACTAGTAAAAACGGTAAAAATCTCCAGCGAATCCGGAGTTGGAACAAAGATCATGATTTGAAGTGAATCTTGAATGAAACAGACTTGAATCTTCAATCTCGATCTCTAACTGCGTAACGGAATGTGTAAATGCGTTGTTTATGTGCTCTCTAACCCTAGGTAGTCGTCTCTCATTTAAAAACCCGATATAGCATGTCTTGGCGCACAAGAAAACTTAAAAATGCATTTCTGGGCAGCCACGTCGACTTCGCGTTGACCAACGCGTGCTGGAGCTCGGCGTCGACGCTGTCTGTGAGCTCGCTTCGATTGGGCAGGGACGTCGACTGACGTGGTCATGGATTGATGCAACAGCAAGTTGCGTCGACTTAGCATCGACAGACGCACTCTCGGATCGACGCTTCAGAGAGTTGCGTCGACTGAGTGTCGACCGTCGTGGGCAGGATCCGCGTCAACATAGTGTCGACGCTCGCGTCGATCAACGCGACTGAGTGTACGTCTCATTTTCTCGATCTTTCTGCTACTCGTTCACCAGAAAGCTTGTTCTCCACTTTTGAACATCGAACTTCATCTATTTATGCACTAAACTCATCTGGTTACTTAGCTGTAAGGTGAAAAACAATAAATAATCACCTATTCTCATTTATTATGATCAAAATACGGTAAAATAAGCTGGAAGTGTAAAAATACGGAATTAGGATTAAATCATCCAACTTATACCAAAAACAAATAAAAAAAGGAACTAAAACGCTAATAAAAATAAGGACAAATCTGCGTTAATCATTATTCTCCACATTTTTTTTCGTTGCGATTTATATATTGAGCCCATATTTTTCAACAAAGTGGTATCAGAGCGCAAGGTTCGATTCTCTACAAAGACAATGGCCGCAAGTGGAGCATTCCCATTTCCTAAGCTCTCCAAGGATAACTTTAATCGATGGAGCATTCAAATGAATACATATCTTGGTGGACAAGATTTTTGGGAAACCATTGAAAGAGAATATGATTTTTCACAAGATCCCTCTACTTTAAGCCAAGTCGAAAGGAAAGCCTTGAAGGAAGCCAAGGTAAAAGATCAAAGAACTCTCTCTATCATTCAACTCGGCATGGATGACAATAATTTTAAGAAGATTTCACAAGCAACCACTGCGAAGCAAGTGTGGGATATTCTTAATAATGCTTTCAAAGGCATTGACAAAGTTAAGAAAGTTCGACTCCAATCACTACAAGGAGAGTTTGAGTCGTTGACGATGAAAGAATCTGAAGAAGTATTCGACTACATCTCAAGAGTTGTGACGGTTGTTAACCAACTCGAAAGCAATGGATAAAATCTAGAAGAAAAATGAGTTGTTGAAAAGGTACTTCGATCTCTTGTGCAGAAATTTGACTACATTGTAATAGCCATTGAACAGTCGAATGATGTCGAGACCCTTAACTTGAATGAGTTGCTCGGAAAATTACAAGTGCATGAAGAAAAAATAAAAATACGAATGAGAGAACCGAAAGTCGAGGAATCTCTTCAAGCAATGACGATCAATTCTGACCAACATAAATCTTGTAACTTTGGGTATCGCGGTCGTGGGAGAGGTCGTGGTTATAGACAAAGACGCGGTCGTTTTCGTGAACAAGGTCAAGAAGAACAAAGTTCATACAAAAATGAAGAATCACAATTCGAACCTCGTCAATCACGAGCTCGCGGAAGAGGTGGATTTAATCGTCATCAAAATAAGCGAGATGTTGAATGTTATAATTATCCCAAGTTTGAGCACTATGCTTTGGAGTGCCGAAATGAGTCTAGCTTTCAAAAGGCTCATCTTGTCGAAAAAGATTCTGACCAATCGTTGTTGGCATTGAAAGCGTCAATCAAAGAATAAAATACTTCGTGGTACCTTGACTCGGGTGCGAGTAATCACATGTGCGGGGAGAAGCACATGTTCATTGACATTGATGTTACTGCTACTGGAAACATCACATTTGGTGATATGTCAAAAATCACCATCCAAGGAAAAGGAAGGATTCTCATTCGATTGAAGAGTGTCGGACACCAATTCTTCAAAAATGTTTACTATGTACCTGGGATTAAAGCAAATATTTTGAGCATTGGACAATTGCTCGAAAAAGGGTACGCGTGCACATGAAGGGCCAAAGCTTGTACCTAAGGAATTCCGAAGGGAGATTCATAGCTAAGGTACAAATGTCAATTAATAGAATGTTCATGTTGGAAATTCAGCACGACATGGCAAAGTGCTTGAAAGCGTGTTTTGAAGACGAGTCTTGGTTGTGGCACTTGAGGCTCGGCCACATAAATCTTGGTGGATTGAGGATGATGTCGTCCAAGAAGTTAGTCAGAGGACTACCCGTGATAAATCATCCTGATCAGATTTGTCAAAGATGTCTTGAAGGGAAATAATATCGACACTCATTTCCAAAAGAATCTCTCTCAAGAGCGAAGAAACCGCTGGAGCTAATCCATACGGACATATGCGGACCTATCGAACCACCATCTCTTGGAAATAATCGGTATTTTCTGACCTTCATTGATGATTTTAGTCGAAAGACTTGGGTGTTTTTTTGAAGAACAAGTCAGAGGTGTTTTCTAACCTTCAAAAGGTTCAAGTCTCTAGTCGGAAAGCAAAGTGACTATCAAATTAAGTCAATAAGGTCAGATAATGGAGGCGAGTTCACTTCAACGGAGTTCCAAAAATTTTGTGAAGAGAATGGTATTCAAAAATCTCTTACCGTTTCTTATTCTCCACAACAAGACGGTGTCGCGGGAAGGAAGAATCGGTCAATTATGAATATGGTTTGATGCATGTTGAAGATCAAAGATTTGTCAAAAGAATTTTGGGCAGAAGCTGTGGAATGTGCTGTTTATTTGTCCAACAGGAGCTCGAAAAGAAGTGTTCATGATCAAACACCACAAGAGAAGTGGAGTGGTTTCAAACCAAGCATTTCACATTTGCGAGTATTTGGTAGCATTGCACATGCCCACATACCAGATCAAAACAGGAGCAATCTTAATGCGAAGAGTCAAAAATATATGTTTGTTAGTTATGATTAAGTATCGAAAGGCTATAAATTATATGATCCGATTGAGAACAAAATGAAGCTTAGTCGTGATGTCGTGTTTGACAAAAAGAGTTCTTGGGACTGGAGTACTCAAGATAAGGAGCAATATACATTTTACCTTTTTAAGTCTATTTCGAAAGAAGTCAAGAAGAGCCGATGGAGCCCTGTGATCAACCTTCATCGGAAAGTGAGAGTTCAAATAGTGGAAGACCTCAAAAGACAAGATCGTTGAGAGAAATTTACGAGTTCAATCAAAATCCAAACTTGTTCTGCTTGTTTGCTGATACTGAGCCCATAAACTTTGAAGAGGCGTATAAGAGTCAAAAGTGGAAGAAAGCCATAAATGATGAGATTAGCACAATTAAGAAGAATAAAACTTGAGAACTTTCTTCTCTTCCAAAAGGGCAACAATCCATTGGAGTCAAATGGGTTTACAAGGCGAAGAAAAATTCAAAAGGAGAGATAGAACGATACAAGGCAAGGCTCGTAGTCAAAGGACAAACAAAAGGCTTGAATTGATTATAATGAGGTTTTTGCCCCTGTAGCTCATCTGGAAACCATCCATTTTTTGATCTCGTTAGCAGCCCAAAAGAAGTGGAAGATTCATCAAATGGAGGTGAAGTCGGCGTTCTTGAAGAAGAAGTTTACATCGATCAACCGGAAGGTTAATTTTTACCAGGCCATGAGGGAAAAGTGTTGAAGTTAAAGAAAGCGTTGAATGGTTTGAAGCAAGCGCTAAGAGCTTGGTATAGCCGTATCTACCAAACTTTTATGGAGAAAGGATTTAAGAAATGCCCTCATGAACATGCCCTTTACGTGAAAGTTGATGATAAAGGTAATGTGTTGATTGTTTGTTTATACGTCGATGACCTTATTTTTACAGGAAATAACGAGGAGTGATTTGATAAATTCAAACAAGAGATGACTAAAGAATACGAGATGACGGACATTGGCCTAATGGCATACTATCTTGAAATTGAGGTGCATCAAAAGAAAGATGGGATATTTATTTCCCAATAAAGCTATGCAAAGGGAGTTTTAAAGAAATTCAAGATGGAGAAGTGCGTGCCGACCAATATTACGATTAATGTTGGAAACAAACTTTCTAAGGATATAAATGTAAATCATGTCGACCCAACTTTGTTTAAAAGTTTGGTTGGAAGTTTGCGATATTTGACTTGCACGAGGCCCGATATTCTATATGCAGTTGGTCTCATTAATCGTTATATGCAGAATCCTACAAAGTATCATTTCAAAGTGGCTAAACAAATACTTCAGTATGTCAAAGGTAAAATCAATTTTTATTTGTTTTATCCAGAAACTGGAGAAATGAAATTGTTCGGATATAGCGATTGTGACTGGGCTGGAGATACCGATGATCGTAAGAGCACGGGTGGTTTTGTATTTTATTTTGGAGGATGTGCATTCACATGGTCATCGAAGAAGCAATCAATGTTTACTCTATCAAGATGTGAAGTTGGGTATGTTGCTGCGACGTCAAGTGTTTGTCATGCTTTGTGGTTAAAAAGTTTACTTAAAGAACTTCACCTTAATGAGGTGGAATCAACGTAGGTGTTTGTTGATAACAAATCTGCGATTGCACTAGCGGAAAATCCTGTTTTCCATGATCGTAGCAAACACATTGACACAAGGTTTCATTTCATTAGATAATGCATTGATAAGAAAAATGTCAAATTAAGTTCGTGAAATCCAAAAATCAAGTGGCGGATATTTTCACAAAGCCCCTCAAACACGAAACTTTTGATTAATTGAGACACAAACTTGGAATGCGAGAGAATCAAGTTTAAGGGGGGATGTTGAAAGTTGAATCTAGATTCATGATTGAATAAATGGATATGACTTTTGATATGGTGTCCATTCATGTACAGATGTGTCCTTTCATATTATTGACTCAAACTTTTGTGCACCCCGTTTTAATAAATAATTTAAAAGCACGTCAGTTTGCTCGCAAGTGTACGAGGTAACTGTAGGGTGATGAGTTTGACTCGAGTTGTGTCTCTCGAGGAAACAACTGTTCGGTCTTTCGAATGTTTTTCTCAATTTTCGAAATAAAATACATGTACAATTGGGGTTTTAAAAGAAATTGATTTGATCATTATGAACTACGATGATAATTAAACTAAATCTATTTAAACTAATTACTCTAAACTAAATTACCAACTACGAGCAATAATTTAAACTATTTGAACTCAAGAACTAAGAATTAATAGTAACTAATCTAAAAGCATGAATATAATAAATTATCACTAAGCGATGTATCATATGAATCTAAAATTAACGAATAACTAAGCATAGATCAATCGCATAAATCAACTAAATTAACCAATATCCAATAAAAAGCATAAACGATTAAGCTAATTAAACTAGTTCTAGCATTAACTAAGAATTAAACTAACAATTAAACTAGAAATTAACTACTAAATTAACTAACAGTTTAGAGTACTTATTCGAACTACTAAAAGCAGTAAAAAGCTCCAGCTATTCCAGAGGTTGAACGTTGATCTTGGGCGAAGAATGAATCCCGAACTCGAATTCGACGTTTTGGACGCGTTGTTCTTCGATCCTTGATCTCYGTCTTCAAATCTCGTTATGAGATRTGGRATTATTGTTATTATAAGYTAAAATACTCTAGGGGGTCGTGTCACACCCTGAAACTCGAAATATGAAGGGTTTATATAGGTTTTGCAAGTCTTGGCGCTCAAGAAACCCTAATTTCCAAATTCTGGGCCGTCGCGTCGACTGAGCGTCGACTGACGCGAACAGGCGCTTGGCGGATGTCGGCAGTCTTGGTCGGCAGCGCTCGGCATGTGCGGTCGGCAGGGTGCACGCGTCGCTGGCAGGTGCGTCGAATTTGTGCGTCGACATCGACGCTTCAGAACATAGCGTCGACATTGCGTCGACCTTGGTGCGTGGACGTCGACGCTTCAGAGCATCGCGTCGGCAGAGTGTCGTCCTTGTGTCGACTGACGCGAGCATGGCTCGCTGGCACGGCTTGCGTCAATGGTGCATCGACGGTCGCGTCAGTCGACGCGACTGAGCGTCGGTCTCCATTTCTCGATCGTTTGCTACTCGTTTCACTGGAAAGCTTGTTCATCTACTCTTGAACATCGAAATTCGTCTTTTATGCACTAAACACTTCCGGTTACTTAGCTGTAAGGTGAAAAACAACGAAACATCACCTAATTGCATCAATTAAGATCAAAATACGAGAAAATAAGCTGGAATTATAGAATTACGGAATTATGCTTAAATCATCAAATTTATACCAAAAACAAATACAAAAACGAACTAAAAAGCTAGTAAAAATAAGGACAAATCTACTCTAATCAACTACCCCACGCTTTATTGGTTTGTTCGTCCTCGAACAAACGATAATTTCGAAGTATAATTAGAATGAAAATAAGTTCAAGCAAAGAGTCGTGCTATGCTATATACGTAATTTTGAAAATATAGGTATAAGTCACGCAACGTCAAACACTCAACCATTATTACATTGTCGTTTCAAAATAAAATCATGCTTCCTCACGAAGGATAGTATATATAAGTACGCTCAAAAGCACTCAAGTATTTTCTGCATGGGACGTGTTACACTCAAATCATACAATTACAAGCACAGTAGATAAGCACAGAAAATCAATCTCTTTTCAATCGCGAATTAAGTGTGCTGTTAAACTAAGAATCAGTAAAGGTCTTCGCGGGTTGTAACGTAAGGCTTTTTGGACGGGTATGGAATATATAAGTCGTGTGGCTAATCGCTCACTCAACCTAATCTAATCAAGAAGCAAATTGCTTCACCTCGCTCAAAAATAAAAACCTCACTTAACTCTCATAACGTAGCCTAAATAGGCTATTTCCCAACTCGCAAACCGTAAAACCGACTGAAAGCTCAAACCACTTAATCACAACTCTTTTGCCTTTTACACATAAGGCTTCATAAAATAAACAATTAAACTCAAGTCTTTACAAGCGCGTAGGCAATTGATCAACATATCCACTATCCCATATTTTTATTAATTTCTTTTTATTTCCCCCTTTATTATTATTATTATTTTTTATGGGGTATTAATTTTTTTTTTTCGGATGGTGGCCCTTGATTACAAAAATAATGAATTCCTAATAAAAGTTCCCAACACTCAAATAACCAATAAAAATACGAACTCCTACCCCACGCTTTTAATGGGTTGTAGGGTCGTCTAAGAAACACTCAAGGCTATAGGCATGGACATTTGGCTATGATTGGCTCATTCGTAATTTATAGTGGCTAAAATTTATGAATATGGCCGGAATAAGGTTTTATATGTGCCTTAACTTCATTTTCAAAGTCGACTACACACAGCGGTTTCAAAGAGATATCAAAACTGAAACTTGTTCACGTACATGCAATGATGATAAACACTCA
>BMAC01000301.1:443862-470446 GCA_014905375.1 Phtheirospermum japonicum | reverse complement strand
ATTTATCACTAAGCGATGTATCATATGAATCTAAAATTAACGAATAACTAAGCATAAATCAATCGCATAAATCAACTAAATTAACCAATATCCAATAACAAGCATAAACGATTAAGCTAATTAAACTAGTTCTAGCATTAACTAAGAATTAAACTAACAATTAAATTAGAAATTAACTACTAAATTAACTAAGAGTTTAGAGTACTTATTCGAACTACTAAAAGTAGTAAAAAGCTCCAGCTATTCCAGAGGTTGAACGTTGATCTTGGGCGAAGAATGAATCCCGAACTCGAATTCGACGTTTTGGACGCGTTGTTCTTCGATCCTTGATCTCCGTCTTCAAATCTCGTTATGAGATGTGGAATTATTGTTATTATAAGTTAAAATACTCTAGGGGGTCGTGTCACACCCTGAAACTCGAAATATGAAGGGTTTATATAGGTTTTGCAAGTCTTGGCGCTCAAGAAACCCTAATTTCCGAATTCTGGGCCGTCGCGTCGACGGAGCGTCGACTGAGCGTCGACTGACGCGAACAGGCGCTCGGCGGATGTCGGCAGTCTTGGTCGGCAGCGCTCGGCATGTGCGGTCGGCAGGGTGCGCGCGTCGCTGGCAGGTGCGTCGACGTTGTGCGTCGACATTGACGCTTCAGAACATAGCGTCGACATTGCGTCGACCTTGGTGCGTCGACGTCGACGCTTCAGAGCATCGCGTCGGCAGAGTGCCGTCCTTGCGTCGACTGACGCGAGCATGGCTCGCTGGCACGGCTTGCGTCGATGGTGCGTCGACGGTCGCGTCAGTCGACGCGACTGAGTGTCGGTCTCCATTTCTCGATCGTTTGCTACTCGTTTCACCGGAAAGCTTGTTCTTTTACTCTTGAACATCGAACTTCGTCTTTTATGCGCTAAACTCTTCCGGTTACGTAGCTGTAAGGTGAAAAACAACGAAACATCACCTAATTGCATCAATTAAGATCAAAATACGGTAAAATAAGCTGGAATTATAGAATTACGGAATTATGCTTAAATCATCCAACTTATACCAAAAACAAATACAAAAACGAACTAAAAAGCTAGTAAAAATAAGGACAAATCTACTCTAATCAATTATACCTATACATGATTAGTAGTGTCCTTTTATTTTATGTAATCTAATCCTATAAATCACCATGTAATTTTTCATTTTTAAGCATGAGTTTTGTACAAGAGAGTTCATTAATAATTGTGTGTTTAAGAGAATAAACAAGAGTGTTTATATATTATTCTCCACATATTTTTTTTCGCTCCGATTTATATATTTAGCCCACATTTTCCAACAGTTTCCACAGTAATTTGAGGCTTTATGGCAAGAGCAACACCTTTCTCACTAGCGGCCTGGGCATCCGAAGATCTTCGTAGACCTTGTCCTTTTTATAGCGCCTGGCATCCTCATGCTGGTGCTTCAGGCGCTAAATTTTACCAAAAGCTTCATTTATTTTGTAGGAAATTCAATGGACGCTCTTTTACATTTTTTTTTTCTTTTCTTTTTCTTTGGATTAAGCTGTTAAGCCACGTGAATTGGCCAAGAAGTTGTTCTCGACACATTAACACGTTATTTTTCCTGTCCCTCTCTCTATTCCTTTTTCTCTTTTTCTTTTCAATTTATTCTACTTAGTTTTATTATATTTGTATACATTTCATCGAGTTTAGATTAATTTGTTATAGCCACCTGAATTGGTCTAGCAGAAGTTGTTATCCCTTTTACATGTTAGGATAATTTATATGAATCCAGACGGGATAGTGAAAAGCATGAGTGTTTTTTTTAATAAATTGTGTGATAGCACTGGAAAGATTTTCTGTTTCTTGTTGAATAACTAAATTTAAAGCGGCGACTCCGACCTGCATATTTCAACCTTCTATTTTAAAGTCATTAATAAGAATAAATAAACTGATATAAATTAGGTGAATTTTATTTTATAGAGTTTTTATTTTTATTTTTCAACCTCAGGTCAGCGTGAATATATTTGGCTTTTGAGTAGATTAAAAAAGATAATTATTGTTATAATTACAAATATCAAAAAACTATAATATCTTTTTATTTGGAAGAACTAAAAGTATGAAATAATAAATAGAAGAGAAGTAACATTTAATTTTTATTGGCAAAATAAAAATTACATTAATTACTTATTTCAAGTTTAAATATGAGATGAGACAAAAAGAAGAAGTTTAAAATAGAACGGATAAAACAGTACGGAGGGAATAGTATATAATCAAGGGCGGAGGCACTTAGATCATCACCCGGGCTGTAGCCGGGTGGCCTCAATAAATTAAAGTAAATTTATTGTTATTTATGGTTGAACTTTAAATCAACCACTTCATTAGCAAGGTAAGTTTTTTCTTTTTGTTTTTTAATTAATAAGGCAGCCCAACCCAAACCCATTATCATTTTATTAAAATTGAGCCCATGACAAAAATCCTAATTAGCTTAGCGTTGGTTGTAGATTAGACTTAATGCTAAATTGAAAACAAAGAACAAGAGATAAACAGAGAGCAGGAAAACGACGCAGACAAAAAAAAATTGAAGAAAGAGGCCGACATCTCAATGTTTTTGGATGCCTCTCTTCTAGTTTCAATGCCTCACAATTATTTTTTTAGTGGGCTTTGCATTGGTATCAAGTGAACTTGTAAGTGTTTGTTTTGGAATTCATTATCTTAATTGATCATCTCTTTTTTTTTTTTTTTTTTTGAGCAAAACCTGTCAAGTTTATTTATTTTAATTAATGCAAAATCTCCCGTTCCTTTTTCTCCTTTTTCTTATTGTGATTGTGTAAGATAAGGGTAAAGCTATTAATGAGTATTTCATTCCATATTTTTTTTTGTTTTCATTAACAATACTTTAACTCGAGTAGATTTAAAATCCTGACTCCGCCACTGTATATAATCATATGTAATCCAATCTGGTGTTAGACAAATCCCTTTGAAATCGACAAAGGGATTTGTTACCTTAAAAACCGATTTAGCCCATTTTCGTCAAGATTCTGGCTTGATTCAGGAGTTGTAGGTTGATCCATTCAGTGGAGAGCAAAGATGTAGTTCAACCTAATTCTTGATTGTCCAACTTTTTAGACTCATCAAATGGCTGACGGCTTTGAAAATATATACTGTTGTAAGAAAATTTTAAGTCGTCGTATTGAGAACTTAAGATCACTAGTGCAAAACAACTTTCCAGAACGCCTGTTTCTGCAAATCTAGAACGCCCTGATGAGGCGTTCTGTATGGAGTTGTTCTATAAAGTCTGACAATCTAGAACGCCCTGTTGAGACGTTCTAGAATGTCTAATTTTCTAAAACGGTTATCAGAGACGTTTTAAAAAACATTTTAGCCGTCCTAAAAAGTCGTTTTTACCGGTTTTCCCGTTCTGAAAAGTATTCCAGAACGCCTAGAAAAACCGACGTTCTAGAAACTATACTTTCCAAAACGTCTCAAAAAACAGGCGTTTTGGGAAGTATACTTTCCAGAACATCTCGAATAACAGGCGTTATGAAAAGTATACTTTCCAAAACGTCTCGAATAACAGGTGTACTTTCCATAACGTCTCGAATAACAGGCGTTTTGGAAAGTATACTTTCCGGAACGTCTCAAAAAACAGACGTTCTAGAATTATGTTTTCCAGACGTCTTAAGAAACAGACGTTCTAGAAAGTTTATTTTCTACAACGGATTTTCGATATCCGTTCTAGAACTTCACAGTTTTGGAATTCCATTCCATATTCAATTTTCCAGGCCTGTTCATTGCTCATATATTACAACTTTATTACCTATTTAAATCACAAAACACATGTCATTTATATAATCCCAACATCAAACAACACATGTCATCAATCTCAATAATACACAATCACCATAAGATGTCATTACAAACAACACAATTATCCAAATACACGATCACCAAATCTTAAAATAGAAATCACCAAAAGACGATGAGTACCTATTTTGCTACCATTCTCCACAAATAATTTGTTTCTTACACTCCAAAATACTGCACACCCTATACATGGTGATCAAGCAATAACCTCTAATAAACACTCAGCCCAAAGAAAATAGGTACCTCTAAGTTCAACATCCAAAGCAATAACCTGGGGATCAAAGAAAATCAACCAAATATATTAAATTTGGACAAAATATCAACCGGATAAGATTAATTATCAAAGCACCAAACTACTACTATGATTGATTGCTGACGTAAACACAAATCAATTTGACTACGTACAACAAACAATTAAAAGGATTCCAGTAGTACAAAAAAGGAGACGAGTATCTCTCCCTTTCATTCCCTCGAGGCGAACTCTATAACCAACCTTCGAAAGTAAAACCAAGCAAAAGGGAAATTTATATATCATCAAACCATCACATAACTAATAATACAGAATGATTTGAAGAAGAAACAGGCAAGGGACATACAGATTCTCCTATTTTCTCACCACGCTCAGCAGCAACTGATATAGCAGATATTTGTCTCGGTTGGGTGTAGATAATACTACATGCAGCTCCCCGAGCAGCTTCAATTTCCGACTCTAAGATGTATTGTGGGAGTTGCGTAGTTTTTCCACAGCCAGTTTCACCGGATACAACAACCACCTACAAACCAATCCTGACAAAGGTCACGGTATATTCCAGCTGATAACAGGAGGCTTTCTTACAAAAATCTTATTTTCCTAAAAATCTGATGAAGTACTATCAAAAAATATCCAGAAACATTCATCGTGAACTCTAAACTAGAGAGAGAGGGAAGCTGCTAACACATGCAAATTTGAGACAGCAAATTAATTATCTAAATTCTGCCTCTCCCCAAATGATCGACCCTCAACCACTTGGGGCTTGCAGGAATAAAACATACCTAATTTAAAACTAGGAAGATGGACGCTGACCCATCCCAATGGCAAGATGAAATGGGTTTGCCATTGTTCTCCCCTGTTTAGGTTAGTGGGCAATGGGTAATATTTCCACCATGATGTATGTGGTAGCATATGAGGAATAGAGTTTACTGTTCGGAAGAATGAAACGAGAAGAACAAAGAACGTAGACAGAGATTATGAACTATTGCAAAGGAACATTGCAGGAAAATATTTATTGATTATCAAGTTTTGACAACAGTGGAGCTTACTACTGAAATATTGGCAATGGCGGATCTGGTAAAGTAGTTTTTCTTAAGGGGATTTAGGAAGAATAGCATAATAGACTTCATTTTCCCTTTACCAACCTAAACAATGTGTGCACGTACCTTATTTACATGCAAGGTGATATACTGTAAATAATACAGTTACTCTAAACTGCACACAAATCTAAGACATCCAAGATATTCAGTGTTAAAAGCATGGTTACATTAATTTAAAGTGTGTCAAATTAATAATCACTTGGTGTCAACATGATGTTGGAGATTTGGATGTTTGGAAGGTTATTTTTGGTAACTTTGGTCCATTATTCAAAATATTGTAAGTTCGTTGTTTTCAAAAACGAGCTTCACATTCTTAATCTACGTTGTGAGTAGATGAATGTGGTATATTTACTTTCACAAATACATGTTGGGATGAGTGAGTAATCAATGTTCAAAGTTGGACATTTAAGAAGTAAATATGGAAGTTGAAGAGGGAGTGGGATTTCCATTTGGCATATGGAAAGTCCCACATAGGAAGTAGACCCATTTGAGAAAGGCTTTATTAAATGAAGTGAAATGGGGATTGGTTACAAGTTGAGTGGGGTGGGGAACCCCCCACACGCGCGCCACCACCCGCCCGCCCGCACGTCTCGGCACGGCACGGCTCAGCTCGGGCTCGGGCCCGAGGCCCGAGGCTTGCGGCCACACTCGTAATTTTTCGCGCATGTGGTTCGTGGTTCGTGGTTCTTATAGTCTAGCTGGGCCTGGGCTTAAGTTTTGGATCAGTTCCAGAATATTCCAGTCTTTCTTGGAGAGAAAGAATAGGAATTAGACTTGTTTAAGGAATCCTAATTCCTGCGATTTCCTTCCTTAATTATGATACTCTTACAACTATATAAACCCCTCTCTTGCAGTGTATTTCAGCATCCGAAAATCATAAAGCATCTCACGATCATTCTACTTGCCTCACGCATCATATAGTCTTGCAATTAGGGTTTTGCTCAGTTGTCTGCCCAGTTCTCGTTCGCCAGGTTGCTGGTTCGACTGCTCCGTCCAGCTCCGTTCGTCGTTGTATCTTGGGAGGTTCATTGCCATTCAACCGTGAGCACGTAGTCCGGGGCAATAAGAATCTTAAGGAAAGAGTTCGCTCGCCTCGACGTTTCAAGTTTGATTTTATTTTCTGTTCTTGCTGTTTTGCTATTACTCTATTAATTCGAATTATCCCCGCTGTAATCCCTAGTTTTTATTGTTGTATCCCAATAGCTTAAGATTCTTATTATGTAATTTGAATTAATGGATACCACGTCTGCAACGAACAACTCGACAATGCCTGCTTCTACCTCTTCGACTACGCCCGCCATGTCTAATGGGACTGCGCCTGCGAACACAAGCTCTTCGATGCCCTCTTTCAGCACCGGTCCATCCGGTCCGTTTGTCGGTGGTCCCTCTCAATCTGCACCACTCACCTTTGTTCCCGGTTCTGGCCCATTACCGTTCGGTTCTGCGATTCCTGCCACCATTGCTGCACATGCCGAACGCCCTGAAAAGTTCAATGGTCATAACTTTAAAACTTGGCAACAAAAGATGGGTTTTTACTTAACTACTTTGAATTTGTCTAGATTTTTGATCGAGGATGCACCTGTTGTGAGTGCTGACGATACGAGTTTCGATCGTAGAGTCGCCCTTGATGCGTGGACACAAGGGGATTATCTATGCAGGCATTATATCCTGAATGGATTGGACAATGCGCTGTATGGGGTTTATAGTTCGGTCAAGAGTACCGCGAAAGAACTATGGACGTCCTTGGAAAATAAGTACAAGGTGGATGACGTCGTCACTAAGAAGTTTATTGTCGGACGGTTCTTGGAGTTTGTCATGGTTGATTCGAAAACTGTGATGAGTCAACTCCAAGAGTTGCAAATGATTTTGCAAAGAATACATGCTGAAGGYATGCACGTGTGTGAAAACTTCCAAGTGATGGCTATTGTTGAGAAGCTACCACCGAGTTGGAGAGATTTCAAGTACTATCTCAAGCACAAGTCAAAGCAAATGTCTTTGGAGAAGCTTATTGTGAAGCTACGTGTCGAGGAAGGAAACAGACAATCCGCGACGAAGTACGGCAAGACCTCAATGATGGAGGCAAAAGCTCATTTGGCAGAAGCTGATTCTGGGAAAAAGCGCAAGCACCAAGGCCAAGGCAAAGGTAAGATGAATCAGAAGAAGGCCAAGAGGTTCGAAGGCAACTGCTACAACTATGGTAAGCCTGGACACACGAAGAAAGAWTGCCGAAAACCACGCAAGGACAATCGGAATGCAGCGAATGTCATCACTGAAGAGATGTCCGAGCTAGATCTTTGCGCGGTTTTTATGGAGGCTAACTTGGTAGACAATCCAAGAGAATGGTTCATAGACACTGGAGCTACTTGTCACGTTTGATCTGATCGAGAGGTATTTTCTGACTATACCCCTGTTTCTGAAAGGAGTCTCCATATGGGTAATTCATCGACTGCTGAAGTTGCTGGAGTTGGAAAGGTGCTGCTGAAGATGACGTCTGGTCTGGAATTGACTTTGAAGGATGTGCTRCATGTTCCTGACATTAGGAAGAATCTTGTTTCTGGGTCCCTGCTTGTCCAGCATGGGTTTAGACTAGTGTTTGAGTCTGGTCAAGTTGTTCTCACTAAGAGTGGAAAGTTTCTAGCTAAAGGTCACCTCGAGAAGGGACTCTTCAAGTTGAATGTAATGGTTAAACGCCCAGTTATTAATAATAAAGTTATTGCTTCTTCGTATATTGTTGAGTCATGTGATTTGTGGCATGTTAGACTTGGACACGTTAACATGAAATCAATTAAGAAATTGGTAAAGGCGAATTTACTAAATAACGTAAAGTTTGACTCAAAACACAAGTGCGAAATCTGTGTTGAAGCGAAGATGGTGAAAGCCTCTTTTAACTCGGTTGAAAGAAGTTCGAATCCTCTAGAGTTAATTCATACTGATATTTGTATTATGAAATTTGTGCAAACTAGAGGTGGTAAAAAGTATTTCATTACTTTTATTGATGACTGCATAAGGTTTTGCCATGTTTATCTTTTAAGTGGCAAGGATGAAGCAATTGATGCATTTAAAATCTTCAAGAATGAAGTTGAAAATCAATTGAACTCACGAATTAAGGCAATTCGGAGTGATCGAGGTGGAGAGTACGTTTCTCCGTTCCAAGAGTTGTGTGCTGAATATGGAATAATTCATCAAACAACTGCTCCATATACACCTCAATCGAATGGCGTTGCTGAACGCAAGAATCGAACTTTCAAGGAGATGATGAATGTCCTCCTGATTAGTTCAGGGCTGCCCCCTAACATGTGGGGGGAGGCGATTCTTTCCTCCAATTACTTATTGAATCGGTTACCCCACAAGGGTAGAGACAAGACTCCATATGAACTATGGAAAGGAAAGGCTCCGGCCTACTGTCATCTTAAAGTGTGGGGGTGTTTGGCTAAGGTGAGGGTGCCTGAACCAAAGCAAAGGAAGATATGACCAAAGAAGGTTGATTGCATCTTCATTGGATATGCAAAGAATAGCTCTGCATATAGATTTCTAGTGCACAGGTCTGAGGTACCTGATGTAGTTGAGGGGACTACTATAGAGTCTAGAAATGTGGTGTTTTTTGAACATCTATATCCTTACAAGGATAGGAACAAGGAGGTTCCTTCGAAGAGAACTCGTGAAGACGAGCCGCCTGAAGTTCGAGATGCATCACAAGCAAGTGATGATGGTGAACTAAGGCGAAGCAAGAGGACTAAAATTGCAAAAACGTTTGGTTCAGATTTCATGATCTATATGTTAGATAACGAACCTCGGTCCATTCAAGAAGCATTGTCCAGTCCGGATGCTCCTTTGTGGAAGGAAGCTATAAATTCGGAGATAGATTCCATCATGCATAATCATACATGGGAATTGGCGGATCTTCCTCAAGGAACTAAACCCCTTGGTTGTAAGTGGGTTCTTAGGAAGAAGTATAAAGCTGATGGCTCTATTGATAAGTATAAAGCAAGGCTAGTGGCCAAAGGCTTTAAACAAAAAGAAGGATATGACTTCTTTGAGACCTACTCACCGGTAACGAGAATTACATCGATAAGAGTGATTTTGGCGATTGCTGCGCTGCACAATCTTGAGATACACCAAATGGATGTGAAAACAGCCTTTCTGAATGGTGAGCTAGATGAGGAGATCTATATGGAGCAACCCGAAGGGTTTGTAGCTCTGGGACAAGAGAAAAAGGTGTGTAGACTTGTTAAATCATTGTATGGATTGAAACAAGCACCAAAACAGTGGAATATCAAGTTTGATACTGTGATGATGTCCAATGGATTTCGCATAAATGAATGTGATAAGTGTGTTTATGTGAAAAACACGCTTGGTTCATTTGTCATTGTTTGTCTGTATGTTGATGACATGTTGATTCTGAGTGATTCTAGTGATGTGATCACTAATACCAAGAACATGTTAAAAGACAACTTTGACATGAAGGATATGGGGTTAGCGGATGTTATTCTTGGGATCAAGATCATAAGAAATTCGAATGGCATAATTTTGTCTCAGGCTCACTATGTTGAGAACGTTCTTAAGAAGTTCAATGCGTTGTATAGTGAAACTGCCAAAACCCCTTTTGACGATAACCTTCGTTTGGTGAAAAACAAAGGAGATCCAGTGACACAGTTGGATTATGCTAGGATCATTGGGAGTCTGATGTACCTTACGAATTGTACGAGGCCTGATCTAGCTTATTCGGTGAACAAACTTAGTAGGTTCACGAATAATCCAAACAGTACTCATTGGGCTGGGTTAATTAGAGTATTGCGATACTTAAGATATACCCAGAATTATGGGCTGCATTATGCAAGATATCCAGGTGTTCTGGAAGGGTATTGCGATGCCAACTGGATATCAGACTCCAAGGATTCACACTCCACAAGTGGGTACGTGTTTACCATTGGGGGAGGAGCTGTGTCTTGGAGGTCTACGAAACAGACTTGCATAGCCCGGTCCACCATGGAGTCAGAGTTCATAGCCATGGATAAGGCTGGTGAAGAGCTGAGTGGCTTCGAAATTTTCTCGAGGATATTCCATGTTGGAGTAAGCCAGTATCACCGATTATGATACATTGTGATAATCAAGCTGCTATCGCAAGGGCTTATAGTGAGATGTATAATGGTAAGTCTCGACACATTCGTCGGAGACACAATACCGTTAGAGAATTGATCTCAAGAGGTATTATGTCCATTGACTATGTGAAGTCAAAGGAGAATCTAGCGGATCCGTTTACGAAAAGTATAAATCGAGATCAATTCTTTATAATGCTAGAGGGAATGGGCTTAAAGTCCACACAAAAGAATGGTCCTTAGTGGAAACCCAACCATGATGACTGGAGATCCCAAGAACTTGGTTCAATGTGGCCAACTAAACTTCAGATTGTTCTATTACGAACACTTGGTGCCTAGCCATGAGCTAAACCTATTTCCCTAGAGAGCATATCCAAGTGATATCCTGATGACCGTGGCATAGGGTAAGTCTTTGACTTTTAATGACGATCTATACCTATAAAGGTGGAGTATAGCAGGATACTTCTGATAGACAAGGTCACCTATTCAAGTGTAGAGGAGTGGCCGCCTCGCCCGAAGCACTTGCGAATCCAAGAGTGTCCAAGGCCAAAATGGACACAACATAGAACTTGCAGAACTGGCGCAAGCGTTACTATGTGAGTATCGTTGTCTCGGTAGGCTCGGACTCGAAATAGTTCAATGACTCAGTCAACTAGGCCGTGGGTTTATCTCACTATGGAAAGGTTCAAAGTCAAAAGCTACCTGTCCAGATGTGGTAACGTTTCATGTGGAAACTGAGCAATTGAGTCACATGCATCATAACATTGATCTACACTCATGTGGGGGATTGTTGGGGATTTGGATGTTTGGAAGGTTATTTTTGGTAACTTTGGTCCATTATTCAAAATATTGTAAGTTCGTTGTTTTCGAAAACGAGCTTCACATTCTTAATCTACGTTGTGAGTAGATGAATGTGGTATATTTACTTTCACAAATCCATGTTGGGATGAGTGAGTAATCAATGTTCAAAGTTGGACATTTAATAAGTAAATATGGAAGTTGAAAAGGGAGTGGGATTTCCATTTGGTATATGGAAAGTCCCACATAGGAAGGAGACCCATTTAAGAAAGGCTTTATTAAATGAAGTGAAATGGGGATTGGTTACAAGTTGAGTGGGGTGGGGAACCCCCCACACGCGCGCCACCACCCGCCCGCCGCCGGCTCGGCTCGGCTCGGCACGGCACGGCTCGGCTCGGGCTGGGCCCCGTGGCTCGCGGCTCGCGGTCCGCGTCCATACTCGCGATTTTTTCCGCATGTGGTTTATGTGGTGCGTGGTTTGTGGTTCTTATAGTCTAGCTGAGCCTGGGCTTAAGTTTTGGATCAGTTCCAGAATATTCCAGTCTTTCTTGGAGAGAAAGAATAGGAATTAGACTTGTTTAAGGAATCCTAATTCCTGCGATTTCCTTCCTTAATTATGATACTCTTACAACTATATAAACCCCTCTCTTGCAGTGTATTTCAGCATCCGAAAATCATAAAGCATCTCACGATCATCCTACTTGCCTCACGCATCATATAGTCTTGCAATTAGGGTTTTGCTCAGTTGTCTGCCCAGTTCTCGTTCGCCAGGTTGCTGGTTCGACTGCTCCGTCCAGCTCCGTTCGTCGTTGTATCTTGGGAGGTTCATTGCCATTCAACCGTGAGCACGTAGTCCGGGGCAATAAGAATCTTAAGGAAAGAGTTCGCTCGCCTCGACGTATCAAGTTTGATTTTATTTTCTGTTCTTGATGTTTTGCTATTACTCTATTAATTCGAATTATTCCCGCTGTAATCCCTAGTTTTTATTGCTGTATCCCAATACATGATGCAACACAATAAATATAACCACATAAGGTACCAAGAATCTGATCAGCAATGCTAAACCCTATTGAATAAGAGTCAAAGTTCATAAGGGAATAGGAGAATGACCAGTCTTAGAAATATTGTAAAAGGCAAGCGTGCACACACACCACAAAAGAAAAATAGAAAAGATAAGAAAAGAAACACGAGAGATTGAACAACTAGAAAACATACCTCCTTAAAAAGAACATCTTCAGACTCCTCTTGACAAAATTTTGCAGCCAAATATATAATTGTTGAATTTTAATAATAAACTTTCAGAACTAGCATCAATAAAGCAAGGGAATCTTTAAGCTATGATAAAAAAACACATTCCAGAATTGGAGTGAATGAAGGGCAAAGTAGAATGATTCTGTTTAAATGTCATATTAATTATGCATCAGTATTAAGCCGTAACTATAACGAAATTGAAAGAAAATTTTATGTCCATAAAAAGTGAAGGGAATCATTGAATGATATCCTATTCATCTAGTCACTCATCGTTCAATAACAAAGAGCAGACTTGAATTTCAATCTAAATGGGGAAACAGGTCAGCATAATAATGTAATAAATTCATAATTTTGAGTTAAGTACAATTAATTATTATTTGCCCCAAATGTACTGAATGGGTGAATGTTAATACCAGAGCTCTTTAAAGAGCAACTTTCTTACCAGATGCCTCGGAGTACTTGGGTTCGCCAGATGATTTAGGATCTACAATATAACAGGACAAAGAGAACTCTAATAATTATTAAGGTCATTACGATGACATCTATAAATAAATAAGATGTTGCTAAGATGCAACAGGTTCTACACAGACTACATGCAGACCATTGTGTACTTCAATTTGTCTATTTGTATATCTACTTAAAAAAGTATCATAACGAACGAATTTTAGTATATCCACAAACCACCCATGTGAGTAATACCTTGTCTTTGCTCATGTTATCATATTAAATACATTGAAAGCATGTGCTTGTATAATATAATGCAAATCACCTACTAAAATGAAGGGAAATAGACGAATCGGAAAAAATTATAAATAAAACAAAAAATTGTCAAAAAGTCCACTACCGCAAGATTATTCGCCTCATTATTATTCCTCGCCCAATTATACTTAAAAGCCTAAAACTGAATTAACCCCTTAATCGCCACCTGATTATACACAATTCTCATCTGATTATTTAATCCTCAAGAGTAATTTCGACTAAACGGCAACGAAAAATATCCATGCAAATTTCTTATTACCTTCAAGTCAACATAAGTTCTATGATCAGCATTCTCAAAAGCACCAATTTTAACGTCATGCCATCTGTTTTTAAGCATAAAGGAATTTATTAACGAAAAATTGAGAAAATATATACAAATAATCTTTTATTTTACATATCATGCCAAGATTGTACCTTCCGGTCCCCAGTATCTCAACGGCTCCAACGAGTGCCTCAACTTCTGTTACTGAGAACGGTCTTCTAGTTCTGCGTTGCGAAAGCTCGCTACGTTTAGGCTTGGAGTTCACCGGAACTACTGCAAGTGGGCCCACATTCATTGGAGGCACAGCAACCAGGGGATTTTTGGAATTGGGAACAGATGCTGATCCATCCATTATAGTTCTTCTTTCGTAGGATTTTTTGGGGAGGATATTAGTGTGTCGTTGTCTACATCATCATCATTGTCAATTATTGACCAGAGGTGGATCAACTGTGACGTCTGAGATCGCTGAATCAATCATCAGAGTGGCATGAGACCTGAATAATACAATTAGATTTTTATTAGTATTTTATTTATTTAAATTTAATTTTACGTAAAAAAAAAGGAGTGAAAATCGCCTTTAAAATTAGCCAACAATAGAAAATCTGAAGCAGTAGAAATCTAAAAAACTCGAACGATAAAAGATTAAAAGCACACCTTACCTTGGTAATTCTTAATTTTCTTCACATGGCAAAACCATGGAGGGTTTTTTAGCAGTCTTAGATGAGGAGACTTGAGTAAAACACAGTTATAGCGAAAACCCGAGGCTGTCGAGGTTGTTAGATATGCCAGCCTGCTGCAGAGTTCTATTGTCATCTCGAACTTTCTTGCCTTGAAGAATGACACCAACTCGTATTCCACTTCCAAGAATAGCCATAACCGCTTCCATCACAGTTCTCTGACAAAGACCAACATGCAAAGTAGACAACTCAACACCTATTTAATCTAAAAGACGTTGTCAAAATAAATATATATCAGAAAAATGATTTCAAAGAATTTCTATTCGAAATACCTTCAGAGAACCAACACTTGCAGATTGAGGGACCTCAATGTAAAGCTCTAGCACCTTGAAGGACTTAATGCTAAATTTCACTGACGAAACAGACAACACTAGGTGTAAGAGCTCTTCACGTCACAAGAATAAGATAACTGTAAAAAACAAGATTCAATATTCTTATACCATGAGTATCCTTGGCTTTTTGATGAGCTTTCCTTGTACCGCTTGATGCAAGACAATAAAAAGATTTACTTAGAAACACCACCGACACCAGAAACTTCAAATTACAAACATGACAGAGGATTTACTCTGAGTTACTATGTATATTACCTGTCCGCTTTCCCTTCTCTGGTAAATTAGAGATGCTACCTGCTCGTTTCTTGATCATACGCAGCAATCGAGAATTTGTGATCCATCAATTTCCTTTTCTTAATCGCTGCTTGTTGACACCTCTCTCGGGTATAAATCTGTTTCCTATACTGGTAAAACGATTTTAAGTTTGTTACGAATAAATCAAGTGAAGAATTTTTTTTAATGATATGATTTACGAGCACGTACTGCTCGAAGACAAGAAATTAGATGATCTCATGACGTTTCTTAATCAACGTGTGTATTTATGAAACAATTAAATAAATAAATGTCCAACTGTATAATCAATGGCGAGACAAATAAGAAAATAAATAATAATAATAATAATAATAATAATAATAATAATAATAATAATAATAATAATAATAATAATAATAATAATAATAATAATAATAATAATAATAATAATAATAATAATAAAGCTCCCAGTCCTAGTTCAGTTTCCACCCTCGTTCCACTCATTTAACCAATTGCAATATTATAATCCACTCATCATATGAAACTAAAAACCCTAAGTAACAATAAGCTCTGTTACTCGAATTCACCCTTACCGTTTACTCAATTAAAATAAGCTCTTTAATTGATTCTAATTATTGAATAACCTAGAATAAGCTCTCTAGATTCAACCCAACAACAGCATTAATATCTAGGCAAATAGGTTCATCTAAGCAATAAACGGATAAGCTCGGTTTATTCAACCTATGTTGTGTTACCCCTAATGATACGAGACCATTAGTTGCTTCAGAGAAATCGAAACTACGACAATTACACGGGAAGCAGTTCTCTTTCTAGCAATTGATAACCAAATCCCTAATTTAGGTGGCCAATCCAAATCAAGAATTCAACAATCATGTCATGAAATAAGCAATCATGATATGTRAACAAGATAACACAAGCAATCTCTTATGAAGAACGAAAGAAATACGCATAAATTAATTAAAACATAATTTCACGAGGGTTTCAACATCCCTAGGACTAGATAAAACAATTACTCTCAAATGGAGTTCATAGAATAATAAAGAAGAAAAATAAATAAGAAGAACATAATTCTAAATAAGAAAGGGATAAGAGAGCTTAGATCTTGAATCTTGAGTCTTCAATCTTCAAGCTCTTGATGGATGGTTGAATTGGGTGTTTTGGACTCCTTTTTGGTGTCTTGGAACCTTAGGATTAATGTACTACTGAATTTGAATGATTAAGGGAGGTATTTATAGGTTTAGGGAGTCTTGGGCAATAAGAAACCCTTAAAAATGCATTTTCTGGGCAGTCGCGTCGACCGAGCATCGACTGACGCACACAAAGGCTCGGCGTCGACGCTCCCGCTGTGCTCGCGTCAATTAACGTCGGTTCCGCGTCGACTAAAGTGGCAGAGAGCTCTGTAGACAGGTACATCGAACGACATCGGTTCTTGTAGGCAGCAGTCAGCGGCACTTTCTATAACGGTTGGTATCAGCGATAACCCATCTAGAAAGCCCAGAATCGTCCTTTCTTTGTTTTCTTCGCCGATTCTCTCGTTTTGTCTCCCGTTTCTTCGTGCAACTCCTATGGATCATCCTTTAATATTTAATTCACCAATTTAGTACCTAATTACTGTAAAATAAGAAAGAAATATACAATTGGTGCTCGACTACTCATAATAATAAATATGCGAGAAATAAATATATATAAGAATATTAAGCTCATAAAAATATAGGAATTAAACCATTAAATAAAGCACAATTTCTCGCCTATCACTCTTGCATTCATTTATTTTCACCGTCTTAAGTGAAAGGGTGCGCTGAGCTTACGACGCTGCCATTGATCCAGCACTGGAATTCTGAAAGGTTTAGCAAAAGGATATCTAGAGAAATTTCGGGGGAGGGAGGGGGGCTTTGGGGACGGTGAGATTTTTCATGAATTATACCCGATAAGTCAAAAAGATATGTACGAGTTGTGTGGATCAAAGGGTAAGAAGGGCAAGAGTGATGGGGAGGGTCGGCCGTGCAAGAGCGATGGAAAGAGCACAAGCACGAAGTGTATAAGATTTGATCTATCGGATGACGATCCTGATGATTTAGCTCTTTGCAATGAATCTAACGATGTAAGTTATTTTCTTGAATTATTGTACATATCTAAAGTATGTCTTATAGAAAAAGTCAAAGTATCAAAAAATGAATGAATAATATTAGAAAATATAGTTAAAGTATCACAAATCATTGTTAAAGTATTTTATAATTTGTAATTCATGTTATAATTTTTTCATTATTAATAATATGTGTCATTTATATTTTTTGTGTATATAGGAAATGCATGAGATCTGTTCTTGAAAAGATACATTGATGTTGTTACGAAACATCATATGAAGCATCTAGTGGCAATGAAGGATAAACTGAGAAGTAGTCACGTGTCTTCTTCAGCTGATGTGACTCACGTTAGCAAGTCTCCAACATCTAATCAGGCATTCTTTTCTAATCCATTGTTCCTCAAATGTGTTGATGATATTGTGGCTCAGTTCTATGTAATGAAGAAAACGGCTGAAGATATGCCCAGTTTTGAGGTGTTAACTCCTGAGCAAGATGAAGAGGATGATGTTTTTTGCGACTGATGTTTAGATTATGGACGCAATAAAGTCGTTTACTTCAAATGGTCTTAGAGGAATTGTTCAGCCATCCGAGCCACTTGACTTCATGAATGATTGGGTTATTGATGAGAATGTTGGTTATGTCTCTCAATTTATATTGACGAACAAGAACATCCTTTCAAGCATGGATCCTCAGCATAGGAAAATTGTTGACTAGTGCCTCTATGATTCTGATACTGTACCAAAGAAATTGTAAGTTATTTTTAATATCATTACACATTTTACTTTTTGTATTGATATATTATTATTGTTTTTAATAATATCTATTCGTTTTTGTTTTTTGGCAGTTAGTAGATGTTTCGATTTGATAGAGTGTATACCATCCCAAGAGAGGACATGCAATCTTTGAATGTTGCAAGGAGGATTTATTCTACTATTATTGATGCTTGGTCGTTGACGCTGAAATCTACAGATAGTGGAAAGAGTTGTCGTCGTTTTTGCTTCAGTACTGGCAGTAGTGTAAGTTCTTGATTTCTAAATTAGTCACATTTATTTATCTTTTTTTATTTATTCTTTTTGTAATATGTGGCAAAACTTGTTGATGGGATTTCGATGGACAAGGAGAAAGCTCTTGAGAATTCAGTTAACATTCAGGGGTGTTGGTAGTTGTGGCTTCGTATAATTGATGTTGGTTTTAACAAACTTGACATAGTAAATCTTTTAATTATTTTACAATAAATATATTTGAAACTATTTTTTCTTAAATAGCTGATGAAGTATCAGAAATAATATTGAAAGTATTATAAATGATATTAAAAGTATCACAAAAGAAGAGTTAGTATTTTTACAATATTTGATCAAGTATCACAAAATATATAAAAAGTATTCGAAAAAATATTAAAAGTATCACATAACACACTTATTTGTATCACAAAAGTAGTATGAATGTTTTACAATATCTGATCAAGTATCACAAAAGATTTTTAAGTGTAAAGATAATATAGTATTACACAATTAGAGTTATTTCATTAAAATGATTTTGTTCTTCTTCTTCTTTTTTTTTTTTTTTTGTAAAGAATGGGAACAAAACCATCCCACTTTGCAGATTTTGTTCTTCTTCTTTTTTTTTTTTTTTTTTGAATCTGCAATATCTGTACAACCGTAAGTGGGATGGTTTTGATTGCTGTGAGAGAGCTGTGAAAATTGTTGTAAGTCATATTTTATTTATAATAATTGATCCTTATTTTAGGTAGCATATAATCCTAATATTGATAATTTTCTCCAATGTCACTTTTGTTAGTTTCTCTCTTATTTTATTTAAATTGTTGGATTATTCATTGTCTTTCTAGAATAATAATTTATATTCAGCAAATAATCTCTTCATTTCAGTCATTTTAAAAATAGGTTTAGGTTTTTTTAAAGTATCACAAAACATGTTAAAAGTATTATAGAACATGTTAAAAGTATCACAAATTTACTTTTCTGACTGTGTTTTTCTTTTCCAACTATTTTGGCTTTGTTCTAAAATATTTATTTTTCATATAGGCTCAAGAAATGGCAACATTTCATGGAATCAACAAACCATCCATGTGCTTGCCGATGTAAAGAATTATATCTTTGGAAAATATCCCTTTTTTCTCTGGCAAACGAGGAAGTAAGTTCAGGATTGTGGTGTTTATCTAATGCACCATATGAAACATTTTTAAATGGCGTCCCATACACATCTCCAAACTCTGTTAAAGGTAAATTTTTTCTTTTTTGTTTTTCTGATTTTGTTAGTTTTGGACCATAAGGATTGTGTTGCAAGTTTTTAAAAATATTTTCCACTTTTTTAAGGCTCCAATTTCGGCATGCTATTAGGGCTAAGGTGTTTGCAACCCTAATTTCAAATTCCTTTCACCTCTGTTTGTGCTATTGTGTTGAAGGAAGTGAAAAAGTTTTTATGAAGAGAAACCAGAGTTTGAAATGACAAATTGCTGAAAAAAGAAAAGATGATGCTGCAGTTTTACAAGAGTAAGAAGTGATTGTGTTAAGCAAGTTTTGTGTGCCAGAAAAAATTTTAGTTTTTTCTTGATGGCATGTGTAGTGTTTAGATATTTTTTTTTTTTTTGGGATATTTGGCTTATGTTTTCTCGCTAAGACGCAGGGGGGATTTTTAAATTAATATCTGTCCTAGGGAAGTTTTTTTAGATTGATATGTGTATTTGGGAGTAGAAATTTCAAATGTTTGTCATTTGAAAATAGGGTTTTTTTAGATGAATGGATACGTTGGTTTGGGGGAATCTATTAGATATCACTTATGTTTTTGTTGAAAATTTTCTAGACGAATATGTATGATCTAGTTTTTTTGAATGTGTTTTTTTGTTTTTTTTGCAATATTTTTATTGTTCATATTTTTTACAATACCATAATTGGATGATTTTTTAAAAGCATAAAAAGTTGATATTTTATGTTAGTCATATTTACTATTACAGTAAAATTTAAAGGTCTAATGGTTTTTAAAATAAGTCTCAGATTTACGATGTTGTTATTCAATGTTAAGCAACACTGACTACCAACATCGACCAGAGTAAAATAAAAATTATGCAGCAGAAATAAAACTTAAGAACACAGCAAGTTAAATTCAGTTCACAAGTAAAAAGTACTTGTGAACTTGGGTGTACAAACCCGAAAACTATATTACTTATCTTGTTCACGATCAATACAAAAGATATGAAGTAATATATGAAAACTAAAATATCAAAAACTTGATACTAAATACTTGTCGCCGTGATGACAAGATCTTCTCCGTTGGTCACGCAACTTCGAAGAACTTGTTGATCTCGAACAATGGCTCCAAGTAGCTATCTTGCTTGTGTTCTTCCTTGATACTTTGCGTCGCTCGTTCCTTGCTTTTCCGTGCATCTCTTGGTTGTGGCAAAGATTCATTGTCTTGTGTCCTTGTGTTGTCTTAAATAGACAAGTCCTAAAGTCCTAGTTTAGATAAATAAGGAAAATAAATTCTAAACAAAATCTAGGAAACTAATTAAAGATCTAATCATAAACTAGGAAACAAATAAAGTCCTAAATCTAGTTCCCTAATTTATTTTGATCCCAATAAAGGCAAACAACTAAATAAGGAGTTATTCCCAAGAATAAAATCCTCAACAATCTCCCCCTTTTGCCTTTTTGGACAAAATACCCAAGACCCATGAAAATGATCAAAAGACTAAAAACTCCCCCTAAATTAGAAACTCCCCCTAAATGAAGCAACCATTGTTTAAAACAAACAAAAACAAATTCACAGCAGCGTCTTCTACATTCTTCTCCCCCTTTTTGTTCAGAAAGCAAAAGGCCCTCAACAAACGAGTTCCGAAACGCCTGGTGATGTGAAACTTGGTTGTCAAACAAAGTAAACCGGGCTCGGATAAACGGAGCAGAAAAATGAACCATGTTGGTACTGATGTTGGGAATACCAGAACCAACACTAGACATGACACCAGCTCGAAGAGGTGCCTCGGTGCCTAAAGAAGGTAACTAAAGTTTGCTTCATGAAAACAGCAATGGGGATTTGGCGCTCAGCAATCGTGCCTCGATTTTGAAATCCCAAGAATAGCTCTTCAGCTTCACTCGCCAAGAACCTCGTGGAGATTGGTTCCATGTCTTCAATCTCGACGGCTTGAGATGGAGCCTCATCAGAGATAGTAGAGTGGTCGGAGGCAGTTGTTGACATCGGTGCACTGGCAGATGGAACATTGTCATAATCAAAGCTTGGAGAAGAGGCAGGATTGTCTGCAGGGGATGTTGGTTTCGGTGACACAACACCAGAACCAACATGGGCTGACACGGCAGCTTTGGACTTCTTCTTCTCTCTCTTTGGGTGGAATTTTCTTATTATCCAGACGCACAACCTGTTTCTGGAGCTTTGCTGGGTGATGATGAATTCGACATTCTGCAAGAGAATTAGAAACAACCAAAAACACAAAATCAAGTACCGTAGGCAGTAAAATTGAGAGAAAGAAAAAGTAAAAACCTTAACTTTGTCAATATGGGAAAGTCGTAAGCATAGATAAAAGAAGGGGATGAACAGAGTAAAGTTAAAAAATAACTCCCCCACTCTTTCTCAAAATAAGACACACGATCTCAACTCAACTACTCCATCATCTCAAATTTTGGAAATAAAAACCACAAATCTCAATTACTTAGAAAACCGAGATAGAGCTATATTTTTATAAACCATCGCCATAGTTGAACAAATTCTTTGCAAAGCAATCTTTCACTCGCCAGATTAACCTCTTATTACCTATCCAATCCTCCGATTATAACACCACTGAAACACTTGGTTAGCAAGATTCAAAATAAGAATTAAGAGAATTCAAGAAAGACAAAAACACAAGCAACAGTTCGCACAGCAAGTAGGCATCTTCCCAAAGTATGAATGTTCTATTGGATGCCTAAAATTCATGACCTAAAAAGGTTAAAATAACTCATATTATGGTTATAGTGACTTGATCAGTGTTGCTTTTTATTACTGACAACATTATTAACCAACATTGTATCAGGCGAAGTCAATGGAAACTTACCCCTTAACCCAAGTTAATGACTACGTCAAGATCTCTCAAGAAGGTGAAATTTAAAGACTGGATCAAATTGTATCCATATTTTCTTCATCCTTTTAGGGAGTTGAATATTTAATCTTTAGCAATTGCTGTTTAACACCTCTTGTTTTTGGACCTGGGAGAAAACCAGTTTCTGCGGGCAAGTCCCACAATCACCTAATTGAAGAGGTTGGTTCTTTTTGCCATCACTTTTATTGCAACACATGACCTTATAGCACTATCAATCAAACTCAATTTATTAGGATTATGTATGAAAAGAAAGATAAAAATGCATGCAAAAGTATACAGATGTTGTGACTGATGTTGATATAAGTTGTCACAACATCACAAACCAACATTGGCTTAGACAATGCACATAGCGAGATCTCTTCTCAAAAGAGAGAAGGTCTCTAAATCTAATGCCTTTGTGAAGATGTCGGCAAGCTGATTGTCTGTCCCTATATGCTCAAGGCTAACTATCTTCCTCTCAACCAAGTCTCGAATAAAGTGGAACCTTATGTCAATGTGTTTGATTCGAGAAAGATGGACCGGATTTTTCGAGATATCAATGGAACTGGAATTATCATAGAGCACAGTCAATGTTCTTCTATGTAGACCGTAGTCCTCTATCATTTGGTTCATCCACAATAACTGTGTACAAACACTTCCATCTGCAATATTCTCGGCGTAAGATGTAGAAAGAGAAATGCAATTCATTTTTTTGCTATACCAAGATATAAGATTTTTAGCATGTTTGGACTCAAAAAGAAAAACATCATCATCCAGTTGTTTAATTTGCAAACCAAAAAAGTAAGAGAGATTACCTTCCATGCTCATCTCAAATGTATCAGATATTTTCGTAATAAACTCACTTACCATCGATTCAATACGAGTGACTGGAGAAAACGTCTTATCTGAGTCTGATTTTGGATCAGCTTGAGTCGATGTTGGGTTTGATGTTGAGTTCCCAGAACCATCATCGAAACCCACATCACCAATTTCTTAAATTTCAATACCTGCATCTTCGATTTGGTAGCAGTTGTCCGATGTCCTCTGGCTAGTAAGAATACATGCATTGCCCTCGTCATAAACTTTACACTTTTCATGAGTGAACTTGACATTAAAACCACCATCGCATAGTTGGCTGATGCTTATCAAGTTCGCAGTTAAGCCTTCAACAAGTAACACGTTCTCGAGCTTTGCAAATCCAGGGACAAGAAGGGTTCCTTGGCCAATGATTTGGCCTTTTGAACCTCCACCATACTTCACCTTTCCTCCATGAAATTTGACGATATTCGAGAGGAGATCTTCCGAGCTGGTCATGTGCTTAGAGCATCCACTGTCGAAGTACCAGGCTCCAGGGATGTGGGATTTCAGGGAGGTACAGATCATGTTGCACTTGATATCATTTTTCTTGACCCAAACCTTTTTGAACCTGTTGTTGGTTTTGGTGTTGGTTTTCAGGAAACCAACATTGGATTCAGCAGTCAGCTTCGACCTTTTAAAATGAGTTTGCTTGCCAATAAGCTTCCAGCAGTATGGTCGTATGTGACCTGGTTCACCACAGTGATGACACACGTATTGTCTTCTTCTCCTCTTGTGGCGTTTGGTCGACTTCACCTTTTGACTTGAATCTGGCTTTTGAACATGCTTGTATCCAATCCCGTGTTTTGAACAATCCGAGATACTCGATTCTAGAAACTCATCCACCTTGACCTTGCTCTTGTTGAGGTTTGTGAGGGTTTCTTGGACTTTCTTCAAATCGTTCTTTACTCGTTCTAGCTCACCATCCTTCTTGGTGAGGGATGACTCCAATCGGACAATTATATTAAGTTGATCATCCTTTTCCTTAGTCAATTTTTTCACCTAGATTCTAAGATCCTCGACTTTGAGTACTTGTTTTCCCCAACTAGCATATAATTATTCATACTCAATGCTCAGCTTCTCGTACTCTTCAAGAGATTCATCAACCTCATCGTCATCTTCAATATACTCTGTAGCGATCAAGCTCTTCTTCCTCAGAGTATCCATAGTACCTAGACAAATAAGGATCAGTACTTAAAAGGTTAAGTAACCCGCTCTAGATGCCAATTGTAAAATTTAAAGGTCTATGGTTTTAAAAATAAGTCTCAAATTTACGATATTGTTATCAATGTTAAGCAACACTTACTACCAACATCGACCAGAGTAAAATAAAAATTATGCAGTGGAAATAAAACTTAAGAACACAGCAAGTTAAACTCAGTTCACAAGTAAAAGTACTTGTGAACTTGGGTGTACAAACCCGAAAACTATATTACTTATCTTGTTCACGATCAATACAAAGAGATAAGAAGTAATATATGAAAACTAAAATATCAAAAACTTGATACTAAATACTTGTCGCCGTGATGACAAGATCTTCTCCGTTGGTCACGCAACTTCGAAGAACTTGTTAATCTCGAACAGTGGCTCCAAGTAGCTATCTTGCTTGTGTTCTTCTTGATACTTTGCGTCGCTCGTTCCTTGCTTTTCCGTGCATCTCTTGGTTGTGGCAAAGATTCATTGTCTTGTGTCCTTGTGTTGTCTTAAATAGACAAGTCCTAAAGTCCTAATCTAGATGAATAAGGAAAATAAATTCTAAACAAAATCTAAGAAACTAATTAAAGTCCTAATCATAAACTAGGAAGCAAATAAAGTCCTAAATCTAGTTCCCTAATTTATTTTGAGCCCAATAAAGGCAAACAACTAAATAAGGAATTATTCCCAAGAATAAAATCCTCAACAAATACTATTCAAATTAAAGTATTACATATGTAAATAAATGTATTATAGATATGTAAGTGGTATAACGTATGTAGAAATCCATTTTCTGCAACACCACCAAATCGAGCCCCCTTATTTGAACATGAGCAGCCTTTGACAACAATCAAGATTCCCAACAGCCCATTAACCACCTTAAGTTCATCTTTCCTCACTTTTTCAAACAACCAACATTTTCTAGTTTTCCAGAGCCAACATAGGATGTAAGTGGAGAGTTGTATTCTTTTTTGAAAAAGATCCCCTTACCAATAAAACAAATTATCCCACATCAATGCCTAAAATGAAAAGATAGGGAGAGATTGGGTCTCCTTGCCTAATACATGTAGTGGATGTCACAAAACCACAAGCTTGGCTATTGATGTTATAATAGAAGACAAAAGAGCTAATACATGTTATAATCTGATTAGCAAAAGTATTACACAAGTAAATGTGTAAATATACTAATAAACATATCATATCCAATAATATATATACATATAGATAATAGTAGTAAGTGTAAAGTATCATAAAGCATATGGAATGTATCACATATATATGTAAAAGTATCACAACGTATACTATATACATTACTGACCATACATATATCAAATTCTAACAGTTTTTTTAAAACGCCAAAAAAATGTATTAGAAAGTTATCTTAAAGTATCAGAAAAGGTGATCATTGTATCATATATTGCTCGAGAAGAAATATAAAAAAAAAATTAAAATAAAACTAAATCAAATGGGGATTTGGTGTCTTTGATCCGAATTCTTTATTGACAGTTGTTACATTTGAGTGTTTTTTTTTTACTTTTTCTTTGAAGTGGTCCCTTCACCCTCTTCGATCTTCCCTTATTTTTCGAGCATTGAGTATAGAGAACTTGGTTTTTCGAGTTGCTTATTCTGTTGGATTCTTCATTTAACTCCATATCTACAAAGGTTTTCGTGAGTTCATTTACTGCAATACAATCTATACTATATCCTTCTTGCACAATCTCTGGACTTCTTCATGTGATTGACATTGCATTAAAAGATTATAGTACTTTCTTGCCATCTCATGACGCCAAGGAACAAAATCCTCTTGCTTTTCGATGGTCGTACTTTCGACACTTAATTTGTCTTAAATTTCAGATTTTGCCATCTTTGTCCATCGTTTCTTGACATACACACTAGGAATTTTTTCCACACCATGCATACTGAAAACCCTTAAAACATGACAGGATAAAAAATCACATTCTTCCATCTTCTTGCATGAACATGTGACGAGATGGGTTCTCGGATTGAAAAACACACAATGGATCGTTGCACAGTTGTCATTAGATGAAATGTCGAAAACCTTCATTAATTCATCTTCATAAAATAGTGTGCACGTCATATAAAGGTCAGTTATGAATTCACTCTCAAAAACTCTAAAAAGTGATATAGTGTACACATGGGCAGCGTGCTTTATGATCGGTATTGAATCCAAGGATGATGTTGGCGCAGACTTTGAGCATGTGAGTTCTAGGTTTTCCTCTCACTACAAAAAAATCCGGCATTACTGACGGATTTCCTGGCGGCCAAAAAGCCACCAGGAATGCTGACGGGTATGCTAGCGGAAAAATATACTGGCGGATTTGCTGGCGGGCATGACCGTCAGGATATACTTTTGATTTTAAAAAAAAACTATTTTATTTTGGATTATCTTTAAAATTTTATTTTTTTATTATTTTTAATTTAATTATTAATTAATTAAATTTTATCTAAAATTTGTTTATTAATTAATATTAATTTAATTATTTTTATTTGTTTATTAGTGCTGGCGGCCTACCCGCCAGTAAATCTGGCGGGGAACAACCGCCAGTATTTACTGGCGGGTCTACCCGCCAGGAATGCTGACGGCCTAGCCGTCAGGAAAGCATCAGATATTCCTGGTGGGCCACAACCCGACAGGAATACTGGCGGGCAT
>BMAC01000301.1:366178-414810 GCA_014905375.1 Phtheirospermum japonicum | reverse complement strand
TAAGTAATTATAATAATACAATACCATTTAGTTTTAGAACTCAAGTTCTTAATACTTCACCAACAATTTTTTTACACCGAACTTATATCCTATCAAACACTCATCGTTACAATTAAATAATTATAATAATAAAACACCATTTATTTTTAGACATAATTGACATTAAATATAATATAATAATATATCATCAAAAGGCACTTTTTGGATGATTTTGAATCATACAACAAATAAAAAAATTTTATTATTCACAAAATTCTAAATAATGAATAACAACATTCAAAATCTTCCAAACTGGCCCAAAGGGATTGCATTATATATAATTTGAAATTAGCGAACTCAAGTTCTATGGAAAAGATAAAAAGAAAAGAAAAATATTTTATTTGATGAAGATACCTAAATAATGCATTGGCTGAAATCTTATAAATAAAGATACAATTATTATAACTAATAATGTAAACAAAATAACTAAATTCAAGAAATTCTCAATTCTAAAAAAAAGTAAATCAATACCTATATCTCTCGACCAACTTTGCTAATGGATACTTATTAATTATATTTATTTTGTATAAATATTTTAGAAAAACTACAACTGAGTCGAGCACAAACAGAAATATTACTAAATATCTCGAAAACTGGAAAAGGAAGAAAACAGAAACTATAAGAATAGTCGAGTCGAGTCGAACTCTGTCCGCACGACAAAATAGCCCCGGTAGTGCCCTTCGATATTGGTTATTCGTCCCCAAAGATAAAACGACTAACGTCTCTGGTATAACAGCACTGTTAATATCAGAACTCCGGCGAACAGGATGAAAGTGGACTGAGCTACGTAAAGAAATATGCATAAAACGTGTATGAAGTATCTTAGAACTCTCTGGATTTTCAGGTGATTTTCGTTGTGGAAAAATGAAAGAGTCCTCACCCTTTTATAAGGGTTCCAGCACAGGAGGTAACAGCAGCCAGTTAAAGGTCATTAAGACATTCAAAACGTACCTGGCACCTGACAGCATGAACCTGAACAGGTTCAGCGTGTATATACAAAGGCAGCCAGGAGAGTGGTCAAAGTAACGTCCATGCATGAATTAAATAACATGACGTTTGACCTGAACGATCAGGAGTTACAAAATAATGTTACAAAAATAATTCAGGGGCAAAACCACACGTGACTAAAAAGTTAGCCAAGTTTGAACCAGAATCAGGACCCCACATGAACCACCTCAATCGAACCAATTGCCCAAGACCTAAAGCCGAGTACCGAGTACAGAGGTCCGGGTCTAGGACCGGGCTCGGGCTTGGCTCCGCCATCGGCTTCGCCGAAGGCGGACGGGCGAACCCAAGTCCAAGAGCCCGCGTAAGCTTTATTCACACAAAGCCCACAACACCCTCTGGCCCACTTGATGTACACTAATGAAATGTAATCATTTTTAAACTCCCTTCCACATTGATTAATATTCAATGTGGGATAACCGATAAAGCATTTAAGCAACCGTTCAACTTCCAAGCATCATTTCTCACTCACCAATAAATGGATTTGAGAAATTCAAAAAGCTATGATTATCTACATGACACGTAGATTAAGCCTATACAATTCGTTACAACGAATTTTTAAAAAAAAAATCTTATTTATCTTTATCCATCTATCATACTTACGTATTTTCTAAAACTTATCTTTCACAAAATATTATTGATAAGTTAAAAAATAAAAAAATTATTAGGATTGTGATAGAGATATAATAGACAGAAAATGTAATAAATATCTTAAACGTCATTTAATATGAAAACTGGGAAATAGTCCAGAACGAAAATTATTTAGGAACGGAGGGAGTATATATTCAATATCTCCACGTCATCCAAGAAATCTTAGAAAATCTTATCCAAATGCATATCTTATCAATATTTTTTACTTATAAATACACTACCTTCACCCTCAACTCTCACCCACAATTTCTCATATTCATCGTCTATACATTTCTCAATTATGAATAGAAATTTTAACATTTCTAATGCACCTGATACGAACAATAGTCCGTCATCAGAAAATTCTCGCTACCAGAGAAGTATTCAAACTTCACGGTGATCTTCCGACAACATAACTAGAATCCCAATTTCAAAATTTTCTCCGGTATGATAATACACAAAATTACACTTTTGCTCCATTCTTTCAAAATTTTCAACAACCTCCCAAAATCTAACACAGTATCAAACCAACACGCTTCACTTGTTGTGTGCCGCATTTTAATTTTTTTTTGTTGTATTTTTACTTCATTTGTTGTGTGTTGCATTTTTTTCTCTTTTCTTCTGTTTGGATTTTCTTTGGTAATATATCATATTTTTAATCACATTGTTGTTATAATTTTTTTGATTATTTCAAAGTAGTCATAAATTAATATTATAATAAAAAAATCAATATATATATATATATATATATATATATATATATATAAAATTAATATTTCAAAGTAATCACATCTTAATTTAATAGATTTAATAAATTAATGTTATAAAAAAAATTCAAATATATATATATATATATATATATATTATAATTTTTATATTCATAAAATATTTAAATAGATAATAGATAAATATAATTGTATTGGAATATAAATAGTATAAATGAAAATTAATGGGGAACATGTGGAACCCATAAATAGTAAGTTTGTTGGTAGGGTGAATAAATAAGATAAAAATAAGTTAGGAAGGGGAAGGAGAGAGAAATAATATGGAAGGTACTTTTACTGATGTGACTGAAAAAGATGCTATTAGAGGAGGAATGAGGGAAGGGAACCAACTTTTGTAAAATATACTCTGCATTCTATTTCTTTCTCTCTCTATCTTTTTTCTCAATTATCTTCTTCTTCAAGCATCTCCCATTTCTTTACATAAAATCATATACAGAAATAAGCGAACACAACAAATATGTATATAATAATGATTTGTGAAATTATGTACCCCATTGTATATTCTCACTTGACTAGTTAGCAATTTGTAAAATACGTTTGAAAAATAAAAATAAAAAAGGAGGTCGAATTACCTTGATTGCATGATCCTATAGCACTTTATTGGGAATTTATTACTATTGAATTTGTACATTGGCTTATCGAGTTTCTGTTGTAATTTCCTCATGATAGTGATATTAATCGATTCTCGAAAGAAATATGTCAACCAAAATATTAATAATTGGTCGAATTCTTATTGCCGAATTATTATTTCAATTATGTTGTTGGCCGAATCTCCGTAAATTAATTAATTATTGATGTCAAATATTATTTTGGGAATCAAAATAAAATGATAAGTAAAATAAGAAATCGAGACTTGTGAAATTCACAATTCATTTAAAATAAACTAGTTTTTTTTACCCCCGTGCGATGCACGGGGCAAAAAGTTAAATATAGAAATTCAAGTTGTATTAATATTATTTTTATTATTATTTAATATGTAAAGATATAAATAAATAGAGAGATAGAGAATGAGAGAAATAACTAAAAAAATCCACACTTGATAAATTAAAGATGGAATCCACACTACGTACATGAACGTTGAGATCATACGTTCGTGAATACTTGATAAATTATARATCGAATCCACACTACGTACATGAACGTTGAGATCATACGTTCGTGAATACTTCTTTATACACCACATTATTGGTCATGTTCGATTCCGAATCGTCATCACCACAAACTAATATTTTCAATCCATTTCGATGGGTGACATGCGACACGACAACATATAATTGACCATGACTGAACACGGGATTCTTCAGATAAAGGCCGACGTTCGAGAACGATTGGCCCTGACTCTTATTTATCGTCATCGCATATGAAATCATGAGCGAAAATTGCCTTCTTTGAAACTTGAAAGGTATCTTAACGTCGGAAGGCGTTAGACTCATCCGGGAAAGCAATACTTTTTCGTCCGCCTTTGCACCGGTTAGAATTTTTCATTCAAGGACGTGCGTGGAAAGTCTCGTAACAACCAATTTCGTCCCATTGCACAATCCCATTGAGTGGTCTATGTTCCTCAACAACATAACAGGAGTCCCCACCTTCAGATGCAACTCGTGATTGGGCACCCCAAAACACTTTATACCATTCAAGAATTCAGGCGTGCAAATCACTTAAAAAATCACTCCCACCGTCGGATTGTAGGCACTGTCCGAATTCAGATAAGTGTACCACTCGCTCGAGTTCAAAGTGTTCATATACTCATTGACAGAGTCCAAAACATCGAGAGTCGAGGCAAATATGGCCCTATCATTCAGGAACATCGGGTCATCAATAAAGTCCCTAAACATCGGATATGTATTCTCAACAATAGCCGCAATGGGGTCGCCCGATTATCGAAGGAGGATATCATCTGGAATTTCTATTGCAGCACAACCGTTATTCGGTCCTCCTATCTTTCCATCTCCAATGCTGGAAATCTAATCGGAGAACTCCTCCAACTCAGCACGTTCATGTCCGTCACCGAGACTCTGGAGCCGCATGTTTTGAGTCAGCCTCAACATAGTGCAGTGCCTCCACATGCTGGACGCATTGATAGCTGCATTGACTATGTTCTGTCGTCTGCTCTTTGGGACAAAAGGCTATATCTGGCGAAAGTCTCCACCAAACACAACGGTCTTTCCACTAAATGGCCTGTGCCTGTCAGCCGAATCAACATCCTCCATTATATCCTGCAAGCTCTTCTCAACAGCCTCGAAACAATGCTTGTGCGTCATTGGAGCCTTGTCCTATATTATAAGTTTGCAATGAATCACCAATTCCGCAAGCGGGGTGCCTTTCTTAATATTACAATCCGACCCTTCGTGCGGATTCAGAAGGATACCGAACTGGGAGTGCGTGGTCCTTCCACCAGGAAAAAGTAGAGAAGCTACCCGCTCGATGCCACATTCAGCATGACATGACCCTCAGACCTTAACCTAGCGGACAGAGTTCTCCACAGATACATTTTTCCCGTACCTCCATAGCCATCCACGAAGAACATAGCACCACCATCGGACTCGACCCCACTCATTATCTTGGAGTACACACCCTTCTGCTCACTCGTCATTTTCGAGAGAAGCTCGGCATGCTCATCGAACAACGCCTTACGATCATAGTTCAACTCATCCTGGATCAATCTACTGTGACCAACACCGCTACCATCGGTCTCCGGAAACGGCATGGAATAATAATCGCGCAGGCTCTTCCCTTGACGTCTCAGTAATTTCTCAATCTCTACCAAAGCTAAATCCTTTACCTGAGACTCACTCAAATTCAGTCCTGCTAAGTAGGGCTGTAAACGAGCCGAGTCGAGTCCAGTTTAGAGAATTTAAGTTTGCTCATTTATTATCGAGCTTGAGCTTTTTTAAACGAACATATTGATGGCTCACGAGCTTTTTCGAGTTTAATCGAGCCTAAACGAGCTCAAAAGATATTAATTATTAATTAAATTATTCTTTACTTTATTACAAAAATAAAATAAAATATTTTTTAAAGTATATAATACACCTACTAAGATACGCAAATAAATAATTTTATATATATATTTCTATATTTTTCATATGAACAAGTATAAAAATTATAATTAAAACTAAATTATTAGTTTAATTTATATGAGTTTAATAACGAAATCACTCTAGAACTCACTAACGAACCCGCTCACGAGCTAACGAGCCTAATACCATGAATTTAGAGTTTGCTCATTTATTAAATGAGCCTTTTGAAACGAGCTTGAGCGAGCTTTTATCGAGTCGGGTAGCGAATAGCTCACGAACTATTTGGTTCATTTACACCCCTACTTCCAAGTAACAACACACGTCTAGGTCATAGCACACTCAAACACAATAACCATAACTAATATAGTAGATTCAATGAATTATAATCACGATTCATTACGCACCAACACGTGCACATACCTAGATTTTTAAAAATCAGACGTTGCCTATAGAGCACATCCTCCGACAGAAACTGCCAACTCTTGTCTCACACTTCCTCGAGCCTAACAAGAGTATCAGCCGACAGTAGCGACACAAAAAGACACCTGAGATATTGAGCGGAGGCCCACTCACTTGCTTCGGCGATGCCATCAATGTACTCCCTATCGTCTTCCAACAAACCACGTGCATAACATTCCTCACGGTACGACGCATGCTGAACACCATCGTGCTTCCTATAGTCTACATAACAAGTAGCTCCGCGGACAACAGTAAGCAAGCACCTCAGGTAGTAATTATCCCCACAACCAGGGGGAACGTAATACAACCTACCAACACACGGAACGCGTTGCCTGGGCTTCCACTTCCTTGCATACCTGTCCCATACAAACTCGGAGGGTGCCTCTGCATACGTCAGAAGTCTCGCCTGAGGATATTTCTTATTTGACTCCATCCATTCAAGGAACATGCTCTCCTTCACTGTTTTTTTATTAAACACATCCTCTATATCCTCGTCCTCTTCATAAACAATGCTCTGTTCGTTCTCTAGATGGAAGCCGAGACGCGTGACCGGAGGATACTTATACTGCAGTTCGAAACCCAACAACCTCCATGCCGCCTCACACAAAGAAACATACCTGCAGTCGTAGTACATGTTCAATTCGTCAATGGGTTCGTCAGATTCACCATAGTCAGTGCTCTGATAGAAAGCGGCGGTCACACAATCGTGTCCCTTATTGACATACTTGAACAGATACTTGATAGACCTTGATTGGTTACACCACTCCACATTGATGTGCGCACTGTACTTCATCAGCATTCGAAAATTGTGAGGGACAACATATCTGTTGTCCAAGGGGACACCACACTTTTGCCAGCGTTCTCCCATTATCCCTACGTCTGTAACGCGGATAACCCTCATCGTTAATCAACGTAGCCTACACGTACTGTTTCAGGAAATGCTTCGTGCAACGGCCCTCAACCATGCACGAGGAGTTTTTCTTTACGACACCGCATGATCCGTGCATCATATGTTTTTTCACGGCTTCATAGTACATGGGGTCGGATGCCTCATCGGGTATTTCGGCCGAAATTGTCCTATCTATATCCACAGGAGTCGGATACTTGGCCTCTTTCACCAGGAACAACAATATGTGAGCATGCGGCAACCCATGCATCTGAAACTCTATCGTGTACACAACTGCATGCATTTTAAAGAAAAATAAACACATATTATAATCGACGGTTTAAACAGAAACACAAACTGTTGGATTCGCTATTATCGTACGGGGCATACGCAGTGGGTTTTAAAATTTTTAATTAAATAAAACAAATATATATATCAAATATATATACTAAACCCCATAGATTTCGTTAGCGATTTTAACGATCGTCGTTTTTCATTATTATGTATCTAATACAAATTTTGATTCTTAAAATAAATAAATTAATACCTCTCGATTAACTTCTTCAAGCGACGATTGAGAGGGAATCAATTCCCGGCTAAGTGGATCCAAGCGTATCCCCTCTAATTGAGTCCAACTTTTGATTGCGACACCGGAAAAATTCTTCGCTAGTAGAATCGCTCCGTTTTCAAATTGATAGGAATAACAATTAATCCAACAATCAACAATTGATTGAAGGTTGATTATTGTAGATGAAAATTATTAATTAATTTCCATCTACAAATTGAAGACTAAAATATATAAAAGAATTTTTTTTTTCGTTCAAAAGACGCCTGCCTGTTTCAAAAGAAAAGAAAAATTCTTTGATTTGTTTTTCTGAATAAGTGAATGACGGTCGACTCTTCTTTTATTTCTTATGTATATATATATATATTATATATATATATATATATATATATATATATATTTTAAAGTCTTCAATCATTCTAGTGGGCTTCTACAATTAGGGCCTACTAGAAAATTACATGAATTTGGATTTTAAATCCAACTAATTAATTAATTCAATTAATTAATTAATCCCATGAATTTAAATTAATCAATCCAATTGACTAATTTAATATATTCCTTTAATTGAGATTTCTAATCAAATTAGATTTAATTACATAATCAAATATATAATTAAATATTTAATCCAACAATTGAATTAAATTAAAATCTCATTTAATTAATCTAAATTAATTAATTATTCCAACCATTGGAGTTATCAATCTTGAAATGTCAACAACCAAAATTATGTGTGACCCTTTTAGGTTCACGACTAACACTAGCAGTAGGCTTATAACTTTTATAAGTTTATAAATAATAATTTATTATATTAATTAATCTAATTAATTAATTCTCTTGAAATTAACTCTTTAATTTCAAGAACCTACAAATCATGACAACATCTAGCAAGTAGCATGATTACCCAGTGTTAGGTGAAATAGCGAGTAAACCTATTTCAATTGCAAGTCCATACATGTACGATCCTTTCGACAACTAGTTTCCCGATTAAATCTTGGGCATGGATTTATAAGTCGAAACCCAATTGATTTAATAACTGTGATTTCATTTCAAGTTTAAGTAATTCATTTATGAATCAATATTCATCGTGCCCTGGCCAAGGTCTTTGAATCACAAACTATGAAAATTCACAGGATACTCTCTTGTCCATAGACAAGTGTCGAATTCTATGTTGGCTACAGACAAACCTCCATGCACATCGATACAATACCCAAAATACCCTTTTACGATTGTCAAGCAATCAAAAGATAAATCTAAGTATTGCACGATGTGCACAAGGTTACCATCGTACCTCAAGTCAAGGACTAATCATGTACTATTGCAATATGGAAAATTCTTATTCGACAGACAAATCTTCCAGTTAAGAATTTCCATCGGGTCATGTTCAATGAACTTGTTCTCCAACAAGCACCCACATATATGCATTCGCGTCACAACGCTGATGTTAATGGAATGCAACATCCTTATCTTATAAGAATGCATCATATGCGCAAGTATTACCGGGCTATTCAATGTCCTATCTCGAAAAGCACATTGACTTGGAACAAGTTTAAGACCGAAACCTTAGAGACATGTTCCATGATTGCCATCGTATGCGCAACCATATCCCATAGTTTAAATTGGTCCAAGGACTTTATCATACGTGCAAAAGCGAAAACATAAGATAAAGAAAGTTGTCTTTATTAATATAATTCCAATAAAATCATTATACAAGTAGAATGAGATTCAATCTAATTGGAACATCGGGTACTCTACTCTAACAATCTCCCACTTGCCCTAGTGCCAATTTCCCATGTATTTTTGGCCCATCTTCTCAAGATGCCCGTCAAATACCTTTTGTGCTAAAGGCTTAGTCATAGGGTCTGCTACATTTTCTGCCAAAGCGACTCGATCCACAACGACGTTGCCTCTACCAACGATCTCTCTCACTAGGTGGTATCGTCTCAAGATGTGTTTGGATCTTGGATGAGATCTCGGTTCTTTTGCTTGCGCTATAGCCCCGTTGTTGTCACAATAAATTATTGTTGGATCAACAGCGGACGGAACTACATCCAACCCTTGGATAAAGTTCCGCATCCAAACAGCCTCTTTTGCTGCATCTGATGCAGCAATATATTCAGCCTCTGTAACAGAGTCTGCAGTCGTCTCTTGTTTGGAACTTTTCCAACTGACTGCTCCTCCATTCAAGGTGAATATATATCCAGACATTGACTTTGAGTCATCTACATCGGATTGAAAACTAGAGTCAGTGTATCCTTCTAGTTTCAATTCTCCATTGTCGTATATCAAGAATATATCCTTAGTTCTTCTCAAGTACTTAAGGATTTTCTTAACGGCGGTCCAGTGTTCAAAACCTGGATTCGACTGATATCTGCTCGTGACGCTCACAGCATGTGCGACATCAGGTCTAGTACATAGCATTGCATATATAATGCTCCCAATCGCGGATGCATAAGGTACACGAGCCATCTTTCCTTTTTCTCCAGGTGTCTTTGGAGACATAGCCCTAGAAAGTGGAAAAGTGCTCATTGGGAGGTATCCACGCTTGGATTCCTCCATGCTAAACCTTTTTAGCACTTTGTCTATGTACATGGACTGGGATATTCCGATCATCCTTCGTGATCTATCTCGATAGATCTTTATCCCAAGGATAAAAGATGCTTCTCCCAAGTCCTTCATGGAGAACTGCTTAGACAACCAAGTTCTTGTTGATTGCAACATCCCTACATCATTCCCAATTAGTAGAATGTCATCAACATAGAGTACAACAAAAGTAACTGCCCTCCCACTAACCTTCTTATAGACACATGGTTCATCCGGATTCTTATGAAAATCAAACATTTTGATTGTTTCATCAAATCGGATGTTCCAACTCCTCGAAGCTTGTTTGAGACCATAAATGGATCTCTGGAGTTTGCAAACCTATTGCTCACTCCCACTGGATATGAAGCCCTTTGGCTGTTTCATATATATCTCTTCCTTAATATTTCCATTAAAAAAAGCAGTCTTCACATCCATTTGCCATATCTCGTAGTCATAATACGCAGCTATGGCTAACAGGATCCGAATGGACTTAAGCATCACTACTGGTGAAAAGGTTTCCTCATAGTCAATGCCTTGCTTCTAAGTATAGCTTTTTGCAACCAAATGTGCTTTAAAGGTACTTACCTCTCCATCTACTCCAAGCTTCCACTTGTAGACCCATTTGCAGCCAATGGGAACAATTCCCTGTGGTGGGTCCACAAAGGTCCATACCTTGTTGGAGTACATGGAGTCCATTTCGGACTGCATTGCTTCTTGCCATTTTTTCGAGTCAATGTCAGACATTGCATCTTCATATCTTCTTGGATCATTATCCAAAAGGAGTCCCTCTTCTTTGTTCTCTAACAAAAGGTTCATCCTCTCAGGAGCCCTTGAAATCCTTACGGACTTTCGAAGAGGTTGTGCTACAGATAGTCCAGCCTCAGCTGGTGTGCTATTTGCGATAACCTGTGGGATATTTTGTGGTTCTTGAACTTCATCAAGTTCTACAACTCCGCCACCACTTTCAGAAAGAAACTCTTCTTCAAGGAAAGTAGCATTCCTCGAAACAAACACCTTTTGTTCCGAAGGGTCATAGAACTAGTATCATATAAACTCTCTTGGATACCCCACAAAATTACATAAGATGGATCTCATGTCCAACTTATCTCCCACTTGACGCTTAACGTAAGCATCACACCCCCATGCTTTTAGGTATTTGTAGGAAGGTGACTTCCCATACCATATTATATAGGGTGTATTGGGTACGGCTTTACTTGGAACCCTATTTAATAGGTATGCTGCCGTCTCTAAGGCATAGCCCCAGAATGAAAGAGGTAAGGAAGTGCAACTCATCATTGATCGAACCATATCCAACAAAGTTCGATTTCTACGCTCCGAAACTCCATTCAATTGTGGTGTTCCAGGAGGAGTCCACTGTGAGAGAATACCATTCTCTCTTAAATAATCAAGAAACTCAGTTGATAAGTATTCACCTCCTCAATCTGATCGAAGAGTCTTAATACTACGATCACTTTGTTTCTCTACTTCACACCTGAATTCCTTGAACTTTTCAAAGGCCTCAGATTTATGCCTCATAAGGTATACATAACCAAACCTAGAATAATCGTCGGTAAAGGTTATGAAGTAGTGATAGTTCCCTCTCGCACTAACACTTAGTGGACCACATACATCTGTATGGATCAAATCCAATAGACCTTTGGCTCATTCCATTTGTCCAACAAATGGTGATTTAGTCATCTTTCCTTTAAGGCATGACTCACATGTTGGCAACTTTTGCTCTCCCTTAAGGTCGAGTTTTTGTCCCAACTTGTGTATCCTTTTTTCGGAAATGTGACCTAATCTAGCATGCCAAAGTGTGAAAGAACTTTGATTATTTAACTTCTTTTTATTTTGTTGAATTGTGAGAATGGGTTCACTTGGGAAAATGGTGTATAAAGAATTCGTCAAATAACCGGAATATATAAAAGAAGAGTCTTTGAAAATGGAATAACTTCCATTCTCAATAACAAGTCTAAAACCCTCTCTGTCCAAAATAGGTACAGAGATAATGTTCCTGATAATATCCGGAACATAAAGACAATTATTCAAACACAATTTAAAACCATTATCCAAAGATAAATAAACAGTCCCTATTGCTAATGCAGCAACTCTTGCTCCATTCCCCATTCTAAGGATCGTTTCCTTTCTGTCCAACTGCTTACTTCTTAACATTATCTACAAATCATTGCAAATGTGTGAGCCATAACCGATATCTAATACCCAAGAAGCATCATTAACAGATAGGTTAACTTCAACAAAATATATACTTGAACTTTTCAAGCTTGCAAGATATTCCTTGCAATTCCTCTTCCAGTGCCCTATTTTTCCGCATTGAAAGCACTTGTCATCAACTTGAAAATTAACCTTTTTCTTTCCATGGTCCTTTGTCTTCTTGTTGGGTTTAGAGAAACTCTTTCCTGTCCACTTCCTTTTCTTTGGCTTTACAGACTTCGATTTGGAAGAGGATCCAACAAACATGACCGCCTTATCCTTTTTGATGGTGGACTCGGCCGTCTTCAACATGTTCAACAATTCAGGGAGACTATTCTCCATGTTGTGTATGTTAAAGCTGACAACAAATGTGTCAAACGAGGGAGGCAAAGACTGCAATAAAAGGTCCACATAGAGCTCATTATCCATAACGACTCCAAGGGACTCGAGCCTTTCAATAAGAGCTATCACCTTCAGCCCATGGTCTTGGACTGAAGAGCCCTCAGTCATACGACACCCGAAAAGCTCCTTAAATATCTGATATCTTTCTTGCCTCTTTCTCTCACCATATTACTCTTGCAGGTGGAGAAGGATCTCAGAAGCACTATCTAAAGCCTCATTCTGCCTTTGCAACTCATTTGACATCGATGCCAGCATGTAGCGTCGAGCATGCAGATTGTCATCACTATGACGAACATATTCTGCATACTCATCTGATGTCTTATCCTCGGGCTCTGGAGGAGGCGATTTGTCAAGTACATATGCCCTTTTCTCCAAGCTCAGGATAAGCTTAAGGTTTCTCAGCCAATCGACAAAGTTCGGGCCAGTTAGTTTGTTTTGATCAAGTATGGATGCAATTGGATTTTTAGCCATTTTAGTAGAGTTATCTACAAAAATAAACGGAGCAGAAAATGTGTGAGTTATCGAAAATTATATTCATTTAACATAAGGTCTGTAATATTAAATGTCTCCCACTATTTTATTCAAACTTTATTAACCCCATAATAAAATTCGGAAAATGTAATTTTCTTAGTGGGCTTGAAGTCCAATATAAATGTTTCACACCCCAATAATATGAGCCCATGAAAAATTCATGTCGGTAGTCAACTCTTTGACAATTGTATCAAATACAACCTTCAAGAATATTTTGCCTCACTATTTCTCATACACCCCAATATTATGAGCCCATATGGTACTAAGTGTTAAAATAACCCATCAAACATTCGTGTAGATGGAGCATCAAGATGTCCCACGACTAGTGGCCAACATAAAGATGAGTCCACCCCACGAGCATCTCAATGCTTGGTAGAGATCACAGCTTTCCAACACAAGATCACTCCACGATTCATGGCCAGTGACCAAGTGCGGTAGCATCGTCATATATTCTACCTTTGATGGAAGGCATGGAACGATATGTCCAACATAACTTGTCCATTTAATTTGATATAGAATTAAATCAAAATTAAATTCTTTTAAGTTTCAAAAACTTGGGGTTTACTTTGTAAGACCTCATCAATCTTAATTATTAGGTGGTTCATCATATGAAGCGCAAGTATAAAACATTAAATAAATCTAACATGCATCCTATGCAAAAAGCGGTGGGATGATCATGACCAGCCTATGCGACCCATTTGAGCCAAAAATGGGTCTAGGTTAATCTAAGGGGTAAAACGAATAGAACTACTTCTATTACATTTTATAATAAAACCCATACAAGTATGGGCCTTGAATTATCTATTCTATTACAACTTATAAAATTACCTACACAGGCGTGGGCCTTTGGCATCGAACGTCCTCCAATCAAAATTAGAAAATCTTACCACCTAATCTACTCTCGATGCAAAATTTAAAACTTTTACAAATAATAGAATAGGAGGCTCGCAGGCCCCAAAAACCCAAATATAAAAACATACAATCACATTGGTTAGGCTCATGATCATCCCTAAATAAATCATGCCAACATTCATCACATGAATTTAAAGCATATAAATTTACCAATTTTGTGTGTTCATTTAATTTTGGGATAAATAAATTAATATATATAAAAAATCTCAAAATTAACCTTTTAATTTTGAATAGAATAATTCTTTTTTTTAAATTTCATTTGCTGCTCAGCAACTTATATCAAAGGTAGCCGCCTTTTAAAGGATTCTAAATGCCCTTTTTTTTTTTTTAAATCAACTTTACTGTTGTTTTTTCTTTTGTTGAAAGATTAAAAGGACAGTTGCTGCTCTCTTTCTCCTTTTCGCAAAAGGACCAAAACCTTCTCTTCGATAAACAGCAGAGGCCCACACATATAAAATTATGTATAAAAATTATTCTATCACGTATTTAACGAATTGAATTATTATTCAATTTTCCACTTAAATACAAGTTCTTTTGTATACTTAAATATTAATTTATCCCAATATTAAATCACATAAAATTAATTTTATCACACACAAAATAAATACATTCTAACAATTAAAATATATTTATCTTATAAACATAAATCGAATCAAAATCTAATAATAAAAATGCAAACCGTGGCTCTGATACCATTGTTGGATTCGCTATAATCGTACGGGGCATACGCAGCGGATTTTAAAATTTTTAATTAAATAAAACAAATATATATACTAAACCCCGTAGATTTCGTTAGCGATTTTACTGATCGTCATTTTTCATTATTATGTATCTAATACAAATTTTGATTCTTATAAAATAAATAAATTAATACCTCTCGATTAAATTCTTCAAACGACGATTGAGAGGGAATCAATTTCCGACTAAGTGGCTAACACCGAAACTTCTCACCGTAGGGATCCAAGCGTATCCCCTCTAATTGAGTCCACCTTTTGATTGCGACACCGAAAAAATTCTTCGCTGGTAGAATCGCTCCGTTTTCAAATTGATAGGAATAACAATTAATCCAACAATYAACAATTGATTGAAGGTTAATTATTGTAGATGAAAATTATTAATTAATTTCCATCTACAAATTGAAGACTAAAATATATAAAAGAATTTTTTTTTCGTTCAAAAGACGCCTGCCTGTTTCAAAAGAAAAGAAAATTTTTTTGATTTGTTTTTCTGAATAAGTGAATGACGGCCGACTCTTCTTTTCTTTCTTAAGTATTGCACGATGTGCACAAGGCTACTATCGTACCTCAAGTCAAGGACTAATCATGTACTATTGCAATATGGAAATTCTTATTCGACAGACAAATCTTCTAGTTAAGAATTTCCATCGGGTCATGTTCAATGAACTTGTTCTCCAACAAGCACCCACATATATGCATTCGCGTCACAACGCTGATGTTAATGGAATGCAACATCCTTGTCTTACAAGCATGCATCATATGCGCAAGTCTTACCGGGTTATTCAATGTCCTATCTCTAAAAGCCCATTGACTTGGAACAAGTTTAAGACCGAAACCTTAGAGACATGTTCCATGATTGCCATCGTATGCGCAACCATATCCCATAGTTTAAATTGGTCCAAGGACTTTATCATACGTGCAAAAGCGAAAACATAAGATAAAGAAAGTTGCCTTTATTAATATAATTCCAATAAAATCATTATACAAGTAGAATGAAATCCAATCTAATTGGAACGTCGGGCACTCTACTCTAACACAAACATGTATTAATGAACAATACGTACACCCGACACATGGTAATAGACAAAGGTAATCTTCTACTCACCTGCAACGACCTACCCGAATATTTGATTCTGGTGAAGATCTTCTATTAGCTCATCCAACTTCACCTTTAAAATTCTACAGATGATGTCCGGCCTATCCTCAGTTCTAATATTGTGTGCATCTAAGAAACGAGCAATCTCGAGCCAATCTGAATTACACGTGAACATTATGAACAAATCCGGATAACCAAATTTGCGGCATATGGCCATGGAATCTTGATAGTTTTGTATCATGAAGTGGGCTCCACCAGTAAAGCTAGATGGAAATATAATACGCTTGCCCCAGGCAGACGGATCAGCATCACCGTGCATGACAGCATCAGCCAAACCCCTGTACATCTCACACCGAAGTTTCTTCTGATTAAATCGAATATACTTTAATCTAGCCGTCTCGACCACGGTGTACGCATCCACGACAAATTGCTGAAATAATCGTCTAGACGAAAGGATAGTAGAGGGCTCGTCCTCCCTTTCATGAAGCCTGAATGCAAAGTATTCACGGGCGCTGATATATTTCTGTCCCTTCTCGGTTTTCTTCTTTCTCTCCGTAAACGGGATCTTCTCTGTGTAACCCTCCTCCCCATAAGGTAACAACAGAGTATACTGCAAGGCCAAATACGATCCATTCAGCTCATTTATCCTGCGCAAGGAACCACTGCGAGATTCAACCACTATGTCCCTATACCCCAGAGCTGCATCAAATTCACCGACAACCAACATGGCAACTTCGTTGCAAGTGGGCAGATTATGTGTAAGTTCATCCCTGTTATTGGTCCTCTTTCCAATAAGACGCACCCGAACATCGGTATGACCACACTCCTGCATTTTATCCTTTGCCATTCTGAACGTCTTCACAAGTTCGTTATGGTCGTCCAACATTTGCTTCAGCCCGTCAACAATCTCTTCACGCAGGTTATTAGCCAATCCTACTTGCCTACGTCACAACACAATCGGCATAAAAGATGTTTCATTAAATATAAGCCATGTTGTAAACAATAGCAAGACCTTCACAATTAGAAAATATTATAATTATTATTGACGCAACAAACCTTACTAAATTCATCTGGTGAGAAACTTCATGTTCCATATCATACACGTAAAGCTGTGCAAAATTAGGGGTTCCACCATTTTTCGGCAATAGACCACCAATCAGGTGGTAGTTCTGACCGTGTATTCTCAAAATCGGAGGACCACCTCCTTTGTTTACATTACTGTCAATCTTACCCCCCATGGACGTAAAACAGAACATACTGTTATACGATCTAATGTTATCCTGAAAGTGTTTGCTTGCACTGTTGGTTCCATGCAACAGTTCATGGAGAAACGCAGGCGGCTCCATCAACCGAGGGAGGTCAATGATGCCGCGGCTACAACACCCATTGTAGTCTGGATTCGTTGTGTTATTCTGTGACCTCAACCTCTCCTCGTACCAAAACATCGCACCGTAAAACCTACAACAATAGCTCGCATCTCCAATACCCCAATACTCTGCGAATTAATTAAATATATCATACTGGAAGACCGATGTTGACAATGATGGTAATATTCATGAGGGTGATATCAAATGCACAATAAAACAAACATGTACCCGATGGCAATGTGTTGTTGCTGATCGGTTCGTCCGTGAGATCAATTACATTGCTTGAGCTACCGGTCCCTCTACCGATATTCTTCCTACGCGCGTACGGTCGTCTATTAATTGGAGCTGCAACTCAAAATAGATAAAGCTCTCGGCAACAAATAATTTTAATAAAATCTAATCAAAACACGATTTAGAAATTCATTAGATTACGACTGACCAGCACTCGTAGAGGTTTTTTTATTTCGACCGTTAGACGATTTGTCTATCTCCATGACTGCAACACCAGAAAGATTTGGAACAACGTTTTTCCTTCGTGTATAGGGTCTTCTCTTGACCGGGGCTGTAGACGAAACAATTCAAATCAATAGATCAATTTTAACTACGAAACTTATAAATCAATTCTAAAAGTACGTTTTATTTTTTTAGTCTTGAAAATTAACTAACCAGTGCTCAAATTAGACGATATCTGATTGACATGTACCGGATTATCAATATTCGGGACTAAATTCCTCTGAAAGGTACTATCATCAACAATTATACTGTCGGCTGGATCATCAATTGTGAGGTCAACGAATATTCTTGAATTAGAACCATCACAACCATTGTTTGTATGTTCATTGTGGGGTCTAGACAGCCGCCTCGAATGAATAACTACGATTTTCATAAGTCACAAACATTAACGTCAGATTTACCAATTTCACCGTAAATTATTTTAATTCAACATTGGAGCGGAATTAAAAAAATATACCATTAGTGACATCACTAAAGGCTGAGCGTTGAAAATGTGAAATTCTATCACAAGTCTTATGTCTTTTCAACTCGATAGTTACATTCTCATTTGGTATAGAGGAGCCTATAAGAATTGTTGGATAGCCATTAATTCTGATAAATAAAGTAAGACAAACATCGGTTTTAGGCGTACATTAACATAACTACATATAAATCATTGAATTCAATGTGTCGAGATATATACAATCGTGCGAGCAATTTAGCCTCAACTCTGTTAAATGAGCCGTATTTTCACTTGCGCTCGCGCTTGATAGCACTCTTGAGGTCACGCACGGAAATGTATTCTCAGACACATTCACACTGCCTGTAACAATCATACAGTTAGAGAACAAATTATAAATATTTAAATAAATGAAATCACAAGTTTTAATAGTAGAAATTTAATAAACAAATCATAAATACATAAGAAAATGAATAAAAAGATAAAATAAAAGTTAAATTAAATTAATAAAAATGAATGAACCTTTAACTTATAATCTTAGATTTATACATTCCCAACTATAAAGTAGAAATTGGTTTTCCGATATAAAGAAAATAAAATAAAATAACAACCTAACTCTCTGGGTTATCTACATATATAGAGAGAGAATAAATTCAAAAAAATAATAATTAAAAATATTTACATTGAGTTAATACTAACATATTTTTTCAATTAAATATCAAAATATATTAATAGATAATAGATAATCAAATCTACATACAAAATTAAATTAATCTACTTGCAATAGGATTCGAAATTAAATATCAAAATATATACATTAACGCATAATTAATTTAATTCTGACCAAGACAATGGCTAGAATATATTTAAAAATATCATAATATAACTTTAAGATTTCTATAAATAAAATAAAATAAAATAAATTTATAAATAAATATTATGGGCTTTAATTAATAATTCAATACATCTTAAATGATTAAATCCAAACCAAGAACAATTTAATTTGAGTCCAGATTTAATTTAACATAAGCCCAATATCCTGATATTATAGTGCAATTAAACTAACATAACATTATAATAAGATATTATTCTAATATCTTTTTTTAGTTCAAAATTAATAAAGTGTATACATAAATACAAATACACATACATCCTTTCTGTGTATGCATAAAAAATGAATAAATTTATTATTCGAATACCTTATTTCAATTCTAAATTATATAAAAAAAAATAAGAAATATCCAAAATTATTATTCTAATTTCTTATGTCAATTCAGAATTAATAAATTATATATACACTATACACACACATACATCTCAAAATTAGAAATTGAAATATATATAATAATGCATAATTCTTTTATTTTAAAATCGACCATTAAAGTTAACTTAAAAACATCATACTATAATTTTAGATTTCATATAAATTTAAAATAATTAAAATTAGTTTAGAAGTAATTTTTTAGCTTGAATTAATGATTAAGAATAATCAAATCCAACCCAAAAGAATATTTATTTTGAGTCCAAATAAATTCCCAGAAGCCCAATAGTAGGAGTCCAATTAGAATTCGGGTAAGCCCAATTAACAACTCGGATCCGAGCCCATAAACCAATCCACACAACATCGAACGATCAGGATTTAACACACCTAATCTAATAGCCATGATCAGACCCGTGCAATTAACCCTAGGTATAAAAGGCCCTAACCCTAAAAACTCGGCCCTCCAGTCTCATTTCTCCCGTCACCTAACCCTAACCCTACCCTCGCTCCTCTGCAGAAATGTTCTGCACTCCTCTCCGCCGCTCATCCCAGCTATCCGCCTCTCTCCGTTGATCACACCTGACATAACCTCCCTAAAACCCTAACCTCTCACACCCGACATTACCACAGCACCTCCGCCGCTCGGCTGAAACCAAAACCCACCATCAAACTTCCCCGCTACGAAGTTCATCCGCTCACACACAACGCAACCTTAGAATCTCTGTCCATCTACTTCTTTTTTCATCAGAAATGCTCGGCCGCTCATCTTCAAAAACACCATCAGACCCACTCCGCCGGTCAACCTGGCGGCGTGATTCAACCTACCGATTAAACCCAGAAGCCCTCTAAATAATATAAAAAGGTACTTGAACATTTTCTAACTTCAAAATTATTGTACTATTCTTATTTTAACGATCTTGAACAAAATCGGTCTGTTGTTTTTTATTTTTTTTCAAAAAGATGTATAGATCTGATCCAAAATAAGCCTATTGTTTTAGATCTATTCCAAAAATGTGTCGATCTGGTTAAAAATCAGTCTCTAGCGTTAGATCTACTGAAAAAATGTGTGGATCTGGTTCAAATTCAGTCTCTTGTGTCAGATCCATTAAAAAATTACATCGATCTATTCAAAAATATGTCTACTGTGTTATATTCATACTAATTGATTTTCTCTTTCTCTGTATATTAATGTTTATCTGCATGCAATTTTGTTCGAGTTTCAATTCACCAAAGAAGGGCTTCTGATAATGGATCTGGTAGAACAATTCGTCTATGGAGGGCGCGAACCCGAAAAGGAACTATCCAAGCTGACTTAAAACATAAAAAGGTAAAAGCTCCAATTTAATAAAATCAGGTTTCATTCATATGCATAAACATTTACGAAAATCCTGATTGATATACAAACAAAACGGGTTCAAATCGCGCATGAAACATATATTTTAAACATTCCATCTTTTTTTTAGACAAGTTGCGGCTTGTTTATTAAAAAAGGAGAAAAGTGTTCGAGTACATAGCAAACAATGGATAAGAAATGAAAATAAAGAAACTGGCGCTTCATAAGAAATCCCCGCTTAAGAGAACTCTTTGAAGTTTTGCGTAACGGAGTAGAAACTCGTCTTCAGTCATATCCGCCCAAGATTGTCCAGAAGCGATATCCATAGGTGAAGGGCATGAGAGGATTTTGGATCGTTGATAATGAAAGGAGTATAAGACTCCTGTTGTAGTTTTTTAATTATATCAATTAACTCCCGATCAGTTACAGGTTTACGAAAAATAGAGGTGCAATGTTGGCTGCCAATATCCGACTCGTCCACTCTAATACCTTAATCATGTGCAAGACAAGCTATTGGAGTATGATGCGCTGAAGGAGAGACCTTATCTAAAGAACCCATGTCCACCTGATCAACAAAACTCTTGTTCGAAGAAGCATGTTCCTCATAAAGCACAAGCTGTCGAGAGGTGTCACAAACTATCTCAACCGATCTGCAAATGGTCGGTTGGTTCTTTCTGCATATTTGGGCATTTAGTTGATCACCCTTGTCTTAGCCACTGTTAGAAGGCTCAGAAGCAGTACGGTAATCCTGCCCTTCCAAACTAGAAGGAGTAACAAGAGTATCAGTGACTTTAAGAGTCGTGTTAACGGGGGCAGGAGGTAACGGCTCGGACCTTGGAGTAGGCTCTGAGGTAGGAGGTGACGAAGGACCCGTGCAGGCTTCAGCTTGTAACACTTGAAAGGTGTTAGGCATCGTCAGAGAGGAATTAGTAGGCTCGAGAGTCGGGCGGGAATCCATAAGGTTACGGACTTGATGCTCACGAGAATTGGGACGGCGACGAGAACGTCTAGTGTTAACCGTCTGCCATTTGTCGCTCACCACGTTTTGAGCGGCACTAGATTTACGAGTGATTCGTACATATTTTTCATGAATCTTTAGATATTTTGAGTTATGTTTGAGTCTTTTTACCGTCTTCTTAGGTTAAGAAAGCTATTTTGCATGTTTTTGTATTCTTTTGCCTTTTGCTTAACTTTTCGACTTTCCATCCAATAACTGGTCATTTTGGACCATTTTTCTTATTTTTCTCTTACACCTGAGTCACTTGGAAAAACCAAGAGATGAAGATAAAGGATTCAGCGCTCAAAATAACCAAAAGAACACTAGTCCGATCGGATGTCTTGAGTCTCCGATCGGACTGACTGACGAAACACATATACTGGCCGGATAGACTGACACACTGATCGGACTTACGGACAGACACTTCCATCTGATCGGATAAGACCAGTGTCCGATCGGACACGAGGACAGACACTTCCATCTGATCAGATAAGACCAGCGTTCGATTGGACGTATATGTTACAAATGCAGATTTTCGGGATTCGGCAGTTACGAAACGGTTTTTGAAGCCTTTAAAACTCAGAATTTCGCAGAGAATGCGAGACTTTTTGACTGGACAGCTTTCAGATCCACTTTGGATCCTTAGACTGGATCATTGGAAGAGAGAATTGACAACTCTCTCGACCTTTGACTTATATCCCTTACGGAAAATTTGTTAGGAAGTTCGATTGGTTCGTGACAACCGTTGTAGACGAAGGTTCGTGACAAGCCTCCAGTATTCAGCGAGGTTCATTTCATCCCTGGAATAGCTGGACTTAGCAAGGATTCATCGTAGTGTCGTGATAGAGTTTTCTCACAATTTAGTAATCTCTAAACCTTTATCTCGTTGATTAGTTTGGTAAATCATGTTAGATAGTAATTTGTGATGTTATGATATTTCGTAGAGTTTTTTATAGTTAAGTCCTTGTGAACAATTTGTTGGTGAATTGCTTATTGTTAATTAGTTGATTCATGTTATCGTAATTTGGATGCTTGGATGTTATTTTTTAAACTATCTTATGCAATCATGATCTGTAGTTGTCTTGAGGTTGTGATAGTGAGTTTGTCAATGATTGTTGATTAGGATCATGGGTCTAGTGCCACGAATCGTTTAGAACCATCGCTTGGAATCATCGGGCGTTTAATCTATACGTTGGGATTGACAACCCCAACTCGTAGACTAAGTGTTTGATGAAATACCTAAGCGGTCGTGGAGACGAGTCCAAGGCCCTAGACCCCCATTTATTAATCTTTAAAAACTTTATTAAAGTTCTTGCATAGAGATTGACGCCTTCTTTGCAAGATTTGTTTTTAAATAGCTAATAGCATAGATTGTCACTTTTTGATATAAAAGTTCTCAAATCAAAACTCCCTTGTCCGTGTGTTTAGCGTAGTATTTTTGTTGTTTTCTCGTTCAAGAAAGCAAACACTTAAATAACTTTCGATTAGTCTTCCTCGAGAGATCGACTCGAAGTGATCTTGTTCTCTTGCGAACGAACTTAAATTCCTTTTTGAGCCGAACTTTTGTGTTCCTTTCAAAACTAATTACCGGTCAACCAATACGTGTCTACGTTTGAAAAGGAGTTTAAGTTCGCCCGCAAGAGAACGGGGTCACTTGTATACTGGTAAATTAACTCGGGTCGATCTCTCGAGGAATGGGAATCGGATTTAATGACGTTTATTTTACTAATATCACAAATTCTATTTCTAAAATACATGATCAATTGGGGTTTGGGAAATGATTCAATATCAATAAATTTGAAAACGAACTCTTCTTGTCTCGAGGGTGTCAACCTCTCGACAAGTTATAAGAAAGTAATTGACAAATATCACTACTTGCTACCACATATCGTGCTATCGATCATAAACGTACTTGCTACTAATCATACTTCACAATAGTAAGCTAATAATCGAATGCCTTTAACAACCAAAGATTACCAACAATTCTATCACTACTTCAATTGCGAGATCATTTTAAATACTAAACAAGAAGCATAATAATTTAAATACTAAAATCACTTCAAGAAATATAACTAAACCAATCACAACTTCATTCACAATTCAACAACAACTGTTCATCCAACATAAATAATCCCAAAAACACGATAATAAGAATTCCAATCACCAACACTTTAACTAATTATCAAACAAACATTATCCAATATATTCACCAACTATTCATAACATATCCCAAATCAGAACAATTACGAAAACTACGACATAACGAGTTTAGAGATTACTAATCGACGAACTACTTTCAATGGGCGATGATGATGAACGAGCTCACTCCGAGAGTTGCGTAGAACCCAAGGCTTGTCACGAATGAAGTTATAGTTTTTGTGGTTTTAGAAAATTAAAAGGTTCATGGCTTGGTATTATCGGACTTCAATTCATTTGCAAATTTCAACGTGTTTCAAGCTTTGAAAAAATAAAAGAAAATGAAAATAAAATAATTAAAAATATCAAACTAAGCTAGGAATTGAAATTGCATGTTGGTAGGATGCCTCGTCGTATGCCTCAAATAGAAAATGCAAAGCAATAATGAAAATAAGCAAGAAAATACAAAGTTTCACCAAGTACTACCATGCATGCACAAGGTACAACCATACATGAAAACTCAAATAATGCAAATTGACAAAAATTGAAAGCACCAAAGTAAAGAGCAATAAAAGTTGACGCAAAAGTTCAAATCTTTCAGAAAAAATAACGAGAAACGAAGAGTAGATCTAAGATTCAATTTGAAACTATGCATGAAAATTTAATTCAAAATAAAGCATAAGTAAAACTCAAAGTCATGATGATCAAGGACCCGATCTATGATCTAGGTGTGTCACTCAACTAGAATCCATAATCAATTCACAAGTTTCATCATGAAATCAAGTAGCTAAGACAAAAAAGCATAATTGAAGAACAAGCATGGAAATGAAGAACAAAACTTGAAATTAAAAGGAGAGCTTACTAAAATTAAATAGAGAATCCAAAGCTTGAATTACAATAAAGGTGTTAATCCAAAGGAGTATTTGGATTCATCTTGAGCTTACAAACCTAAGGAATGCTTGAAGATCAAATCTAGAACCTAAGAAAGAGAAAGTAGATCTGGAGAGAAATTAAGAGAAAATTCATCCCAAGACTCATGCAAGAGTTGGGGAGTGAGTGGATGGTCTTCATAAGTCAAGTGGAGGGTTTTTATAGTCATTAGCAGGGGGCAAGCTCGTCAAAATGCTTTAAGTCCCGGACACCCAGTCGATCGACTGAGGACCAGTCGATCGACAGCTCAATCGATCGACTAAGGGCAGTCGATCGACTGCTCTTCAGAGAGCATCTCAACTCTCTGTCGATCAGTCGATTCTTGATAGTTGCAGTCGATTTCCTCAGGGGCGGTCGATCGATAGCTCAGTCGATCGACTGCCTCGCCAAATTGCAGCCCCTTTTTGATGGTCAGTCAATCTCCTGGATGGCAGTCGATCGACTACGGGTTCTCTGGGCAGTCGTCCGGGCAGTCGGCCAGGATCGATTTTCCTCTTTTCGGCACGGTTTCTTGAGTTCCGACACCTCAACTCGCTCCGTAACAGTATTTAGCGTTGGTCTAATACCTCGTGCCACCTACACATACAAATTTAGATTCAAAACCCATGGATTGTCTTCAATAATCCCATATAACAAACTTCAATACTGAAAACGAAGAAATGACCGAAAACCTAACGAGAATGACTCAAAATGACTAAAAACAAAGCTAAACTCTAATTATAGAAACTAAGAAAAACACAACAATTACATGCAAAACAACTACCCCACACTTATTAGTTTGTTCTTCCTCGAACAACGAAAAGAATCGAGAGCGTACATGCAATGAACATAGTGTAAAAGAAAGAAAACCCTTGTGCTTATCCTTATTTATATGATGGAAATATCAACATTCACTCTCTATTGTCAAGCATTGCTCGTATTACTCTTTCCCAAACGCAAGCCAAATCGATGACTTCCTCACAAATGAAAATTTGAGGTGTTCGCTTAATTCGCTCGAGTGTTTGATAAGGGACGTGTATATGCTCAAATCGGACAATGCATGCATTTGTCAAGATTTCACAAATTGGACGCTCAAGATTGCTCGTAGCACATGATCAAACAAGAATCGAAACGAGGTCTTTATTATGGGTTGTAATGTTGGCTCTTTGGTAAGGTATGAAATATTTGGATATAGTGGCTAACACACGATCAAACGTGATCAATAACACACAGAAATCCTAACTTATAAAACCCGAAGCTTATAATCGCTTCACCTTTCCAAATTCACCAATCTTTCATTCGAAACCCTTTCATTCACCCACATTCCCGACTTTTTATTTCACAACACTTAGAAGCTTCTTGAATTTGCTTCTTTTTACTAAATTTAGCCTTTTTGAATTAGGCTTTTCACTTGAACGCACGCTTTATCACTTTTCGTGATTTGTGTTGGAGTTTTATTCTTTTTTTTATTATTTTTATTTTTATTATTATTTTTTTTTTTTTGTGTATAAGCAACTCAAAACCCGAAGCCCACAATTGATTTCCCTCACATTTCTCGTCAACTAACAACACACCCTCTCACCTCACAATTTGCAAAGATACAAGAGCTAAAATCGAGCTCGGCTAACAAGAAATGGGATAAAGGCTCAAGGGGGCTCGTTTGGGATTTTTAAGTAGCTTACATATATGAATATGGCCGGAACAAAGGTGATATATGTGCCTCGAAGTCATTTTCGAATTCAATCATGTATGAGCAAAATCAAACCTCCTCAACGCAATTTCCATAAAAATGCAAGCAAGCCGGTAATTCTCACAAGGCTACTCACTAGTTTGCATCGGATTTGGGAGCAAAATCAAAAGAGTTTTGGAGCTTTGCAATCTTTTCAAAAGAAAATGTTGATTATATATATATAAAGGCGTTTTTGGACGAAGCACAAAAATCCAACTCCTCACACAAGAGGTTTAAGACATGCAAACACCCGACAAGTAAACTATTCAAACTTCAAAGGATGAGGAATTGTTCCACCATGTAATCGAGACACAAAAGACACGAAAATCGACTCAACCATATAAAAGCGCAAGTAGTAAGCGTCACTTCGCCAAGAATGCGTCACTTCGCCAAGGATCGAGTTAAGAATGACAAAACATGCTTGTAAACCCCAGACCCTAACCACCTACCCACCCCACACTTAAACCATGCAATGCCCTCATTGCATTTTAATGAAAATCAAGTAAAAGGGGGGTGAATAGAAACTTCCTCAACTGAGCGAGTTGTGGTCGAGCTCGGTGGGATCCACCTAAGCATCTAAGCAATCCGAGTGAATCATCGAGCATGGCTAGTATCTCCCGGCTTCATGAACACTACCACTTTTACCAATCGTCCTATGGTCGTCGTCGGAAAACAAAACCTAGAAAAGAAAATCACACAAAATCAAAAACACAAGGAAATATGTACATGAACTTCAACAAAATATTTTTTTKKTTKKTTTTYMAWTTTTYMAKTTTTTTTGGATTTTTGAATTTTTGAATGTTTTTGGATTTTTCAATAAAAGAAAGAAAGAAAGAAAGAAATGGAAAGAACTTGGGTTGCCTCCCAAGAAGCGCTTGTTTTACGTCATTAGCTCGACGTACTCCCCTTTGATTAAGTAGGAATTATAGCGGGAGGATCAACCAAAGCTACCACCTCCTTGTCGGGTGGCAAGAGGAAGCCATGGCGATAGGGTTTAACTCGGTGCCCGTTTACTTGGAAACGATCTCGAGTCGCGGGGTCGACCAACGTGTCCGCTCCACTCGGATTAACAAACTCGATGGTGTAAGGACCCGTCCTTGTAGACTTCAACTTTCTAGGACGGAGTGCTAAGCGGGAATTGTAGAGTAAAACGGGCACCCCAACTTCAAGTTTCCTTGGGACTAACCTCTCGTCATGAATTCTCTTTGTTCTTTCTTTACAAAGACGAGCATTATCATATTGAATATCCCGAAACTCATTAAGCTCCTCCAATTGCAACATTCTCTCAAGGCCGGCCTCCTTCAAATCTATTCTCACGGCTCTCATTGCGGCAAACTCATCAATCGGCTCAACGACTTGTTTCTCATCAACAAGCCCCACCTCCCTCTTCGAAAATGTGTCATTGACCTCAACGACACATAAGCAAGCATTCCCAAAAAGACTCGTCTCAATACACGATTCGGAGCCACGCCCATAAGCTCCATTATCCTTAACATCACCGCTAATACCATCCTTCGACTCGATTATCCCATCATACTCATCCGCCAAGAAAACGTGCTCACGCGATTCTTGAATATCGTCAACGAGAAGACAATCCGCATGAAAGATGCTTGAAGAAATCGACGGCAAGGTGGACATTGAAAATGAAACCGACTCACCCGCAACGGATAAGGTGAGGTTCTTCTTGCCAACATCGATGAGGCATTGAGTAGTCGCCATGAAGGGACGCCCAAGTAGAATGGTGTGATCAGCACCATCGTTTGTCACCATGCCCACATCAAGAACGACGAGATCCACCAGGACCACGAGCCCTCCAACCTTGACGAGCACATCCTTAACAATGCCTTTAGGATAACGAATTGACCGATCGGCCAATTGTAAGCAAATACGCGTTTCTTGAAAGGGTGCGAGATCCAATTGCTCATAGATAGAGGATGGCATCAAGTTTATCCCCGCCCCGGAACCAAGCATACCGGTAGTGACCTCTCCATTGCCGAGCGTGATATCGATACAAAAGGAGCAGGGGTCGATCTTCTTGAGGGCTAAGACCGAAGGATCACACACGACACTCGCCTCTTTGGATGACACAATCTTCTCGTTTGGAGAAGGTATGAATTTCTTGGAAGAAAGGTCTTTGAAAAACTTGGAGTAAGCGGGTATGTCTCGGATGGCGTCTAACAATGGGAGAGTGATGTTTACATTAGACAAAGTATTGTAGATTTTTTGGAATTGATCATCCTTCTTGTTGTTTTGGAGCCGTGACGGATAAGGTGGAGAAGCCATTAGAATCGGAGGCTTATAGGCATTCGAGGATTTGTGTAAGCCATCGGGGCCCTCTTTCGTCAGGATGGCACCCACGGGGGTAGACTCGGGAATAGCAACAACGGGCGGAATAACAACTTCTTCAATCTCGGGTGGTGGAGCCACTTTGTTATCTATAGCCCGGCCACTTTGAAGACATGTGATCGTATGGGCGTGTGATGGTTGGCTCGGTAGCTTCCCCTTTTCATTGGCTTGTTTGATCATATTTAGCTCGGTCGCCAATTGCCCAATTTTCGTGTCCGTGGCATTCATGCGAGTATCCATGGAGGACACTGTGGCACTCAAGGTAGACACCGTGGCGTTTAAGGTGGACACCGAGGCGGTGAGGGCTTGCATTTGTTGGATTAGCACATTAAGAGCCGGATCGGTGGCCGGTGGTGGAGCATTTATCGGGGGAGACGGCCGAGAAGAGCCCATGGGAGGGTTCGGATACCCAAAGCTCGGATGCGTGCGGTTGCTCGGATGGTACGGGGGATTTTGATTTGATGGCCGAGGGAAGGGCAGTTTAGCAACACCATGACCTGGTTGGTAACCTTGGATCCCACAAACCTCCTCCGAATGAGGCACCGACATGTAATGGGACGGATTCGATGGACAATATAGCGTTTCATGCCCAACCATACCACAAGACAAACAAGATGGATCTACGCTCGGGGGGAACATCTTAGCCATTTGGGCTCTCATCGCGGTCATCTCTTTTTCCATCTCAAGTTCTCTCGGGGAGAAAGGCTCACTCAAATTCTTTACTTCATTAGCGCTTGAAAACGAGGCTCGGGACGAACGTTGTTGAGAACTTTCAGCCAAGGAGTTGAAAACTCGTAGAAGCGTGCTTGGAGGGTGAATCGTCATATTACCCCCCGCTCTTGTATCCACCATATATTGAAATTGGGAGTCCAACACTTCATAAAAAGTTTGAATTAAAAGCTCCTTGGGGATACGATGATGCGGACAATTATCAAGAAGGTCCTTGAACCGAAACCAAGTGGAGTGAAATGGCTCGTTTTTTCGTTTGCTTGAACGACATAATTTTAACTCGCATATCGGCCATTTTTTCCATAGAGTAATAATAATTGAAGAAAACCCTTGCGATCTCATCCCACGTGCGAACCGAGTTAGAAGGAAGACCCATAAACCACGATAATGCCTTATCTTGAAGAGCATACGAGAAACAACGGAGGCGAAGATTTCCAAACTCATCATATTCGGGCGGTGGAAACTCGAGACATGCCATAGATATTGCCGGATGAATTGGAGTGGATCCTCCTTTGCGAACCCGTGAAGAATAGGAAGGCGAGCAAAATCAAGCGAACGAATATCAATAGCCATCACTTCGGTGGGAAGAGATATACAAGAAGAAACATTTTCCCCCACGAAGGCTTGGCTCACTTCCCTCATAGTACGGACGGGCGGAATGAGTGGAGCATTCGGATCGTAACCACCAAACAAAGCATACTCCTCGAGCTCGTCATCTTGCATTCCAAACTCGTTACCAAAATCAGGATCACCACCATAACCATTCGGATTCACATTCGGGGTCATGTTTCGTACATTCGGAGAACGGTGAGGAGCACCATAGCCATAAGGAATGTGATCCGGGGCTCCATGATCATCTAAGGAATCGAAAGCTCCGGAGAGAACATTAGACCCGACAAGGTTTGCACCATGCCTTCCCATGCCGGGTTGACGAATGCCATGAGAACCGGGGAAAATGTGGTTTGCACCATGCCCTCCCACGTGTCCCTTGCCAACCAAACCACCACCATTCCCAACATGGTTTGCACCATGCCCTCCCAAGTTGGGAACAAAGCCACCATTAGAAGAATGAGGGTAAGAAGCAATACCTTGGTGTTGGCCCGTGGCGTGCTCATGAGTGGTAAAACCACTCCCTTGATATCCATGCGAGTGGTCGTGAGGCGGTGGGGGAATAGGAATGGAAGGCCCGGTCATGGAACTCGGAATGGGCTCCTCATGAACTCCGGGCTCGGTCGAGGTAGAAGCTTGAGGATCAACCCGGGGTGATTTCCCATGAGGGTCGAGAAATGGGCCCGGATGATTGGTCGTCATAGAAGAATCAAGAAGTAACGGGTGTCGAATGCGTCGTAATCGGTCGAAATTAGAAGTATAAGGAAATAGTTCATGGCCAAGCGAGCGACGACCTAGCATACACTCAAAGAAAACATCAAAAAACAAAGAAAGCTAAAAACACACCAAAACAACAATTAAATTGAAGATCTTAACCAAGCCGTGTCGCAACGACGCCATCTTGAAGTTATAGTTTTTGTGGTTTTAGAAAATTAAAAGGTTCATGGCTTGGTAATATCAGACTTCAATTCATTTGCAAATTTCAACGTGTTTCAAGCTTTGAAAAATAAAAGAAAATGAAAATAAAATAATTAAAAATATCAAACTAATCTAGGAATTGAAATTGCATGTTGGTAGGATGCCTCGTCGTATGCCTCAAATAGAAAATGCAAAGCAATAATAAAAATAAGCAATAAAATGCAAAGTTTCACCAAGTACTACCATGCATGCACAAGGTACAACCATGCATGAAAACTCAAATAATGCAAATTGACAAAAAATGAAAGCTCCAAAGTAAAGAGCAATAAAAGTTGACGTAAAAGTTCAAATCTTTCGGAAAAAGTAACGAGAAACGAAGAGTAGATCTAAGATTCAATTTGAAACTATGCATGGAAATTTAATTCAAAATAAAGCATAAGTAWAACTCAAAGTCATGATGATCAAGGACCCGATCTATGATCTAGGTGTGTCACTCAACTAGAATCCATAATCAATTCACAAGTTTCATCATGAAATCAAGTAGCTAAGACAAAAAAGCATAATTGAAGAACAAGCATGGAAATGAAGAATAAAACTTGAAATTAAAAGGAGAGCTTACTAAAATTAAATGGAGAATCCAAAGCTTGAATTACAATGAAGGTGCTAATCCAAAGGAGTATTTGAATTCATCTTGAGCTTACAAACCCAAGGAATGCTTGAAGATCAAATCTAAAACCTAAGAGAGAGAAAGTAGATCTAGAGAGAAATTAAGAGAAAATTCATCCCAATACTCATGCAAGAGTTGGGGAGTGAGTGGATGGTCTTCATAAGTCAAGTGGAGGGTTTTTATAGTCATTAGCAGGGGGCAAGCTCGTCAAAATGCTTTAAGTCCCAGACACCCAGTCGATCGACTGAGGACCAGTCGATCGACTGCTCAGTCGATCGACTAAGGGCAGTCGATCGACTGCTCTTCAGAGAGCATCTCAACTCTCTGTCGATCAGTCGATTCTTGATGGTTTCCGTCGATTTCCTTAGGGGCAGTCGATCGACAGCTCAGTCGATCGACTAGATGCCAGTCGATCGATTGCCTCGCCAAATTGCAGCCCCTTTCTGATGGTCAGTCGATCTCCTAGATGGCAATCGATCGACTATGGGTTCTCTGTGCAGTCGCTCGGGCAGTCGGCCAGGCTCGATTTTCCTCTTTTCGGCACGGTTTCTTGAGTTCCGACGCCTCGACTCGCTCCGTAACAACATTTAGCGTTGGTCTAATACCTCGTGCCACCTACACATAAGAATTTAGATTCAAAACCCATGGGGTGTCTTCAATAATCGCATATAACAAACTTCAATACTAAAAACGGAGAAATGACCGAAAACCTAACGAGAATGACTCAAAACGACTAAAAACAAAGCTAAACTCTAATTATAGAAACTAAGAAAAACACAACAATTACATGCAAAACAACGAACCCAGAATTCCAGCGACGAACGATGGCTACGAATCGAACCGTGATATGGTATCGTACGGGTTTATGCTAGAGGTATGAGAGATGTGTCAAATCTCTCTACCTTTTGGGTGTAAGATGGTTTCTCTAGCCTTTCCAAAGTCTCCAAGGCTGAATAATCTCGAACCCTAGCCCCGTCCTCAGTTTTTAAAAGCTTTTGGCATTTTGTAACTGAAGATTTCCAAGAATTCTGCATGCATAACATACATGTCCGATCGAACGAAGGCTACTGCCCGTTGCTTTGATAGGTGCGCCAGTTCGTTCGGCCGGTGTGCTCTTCACCAGTCAGTCCGATCGGAGATATACACGGTTAGATCGGATGAGTGCCCTTTGGACTACTTTTGAGCGTTTCTTCTTCTATCTTGTGCTTTGGATCCACCGAACGCTCTAGTTGTATGAGAAAAATAGAGAATTACTCTCACTTTGAGCGATTAGTGATCAACAAGTCGGAAAGTTAAGCAAGAAGGTAAAAAGTGCAAAACAATGCAATTTAACCCAATCTCAACCCAGAAAAGAGAATAAAAGACCAAAACAAGACTCGATTATGTACATATTCGTAACAAATACGTACGAATCAACCACTCCATGCTTAATTGGTTTGTTCGTCCTCGAAAAAAATGAAAGAATCAAAATTAAGAGAAGTGAAAGTAGTTAGAGCTAAGAGTCATGTTGTGCATATAGCTTAGTTTTGCAATTATAAACACTTTTGCCAAAAACCATAAGGCTAACTCGTATTACTGTTTCACCTTGAAATCGAAATAATGCATCCTCACAAAAGGGAGATATATCATGATGCACTCATTCGCTCGTGTGTTTCAAAAGGTGTATACGCTGGGATCACCATAATCATGCATTCAACGACTCGTGAAAATCAAAGACTCATACATCGCATAAGTGTGCACATTTAATCAAGAATCGGATTAGGACTTTTTAGGGTTGTAATGTAGGCTCTTTGGTAAGGTATGTCATATATAAAGATGTGTGGCTAACTTGCGGACAAACGCAATCAATAACTCACTCAATCTAAAACTTTAAGCATAGAGCCTAATTTTTGCTCCTCATTCTTCCCAAACAACCATATACCATTATTTTTAGCCTTTTATAGCTAAGGCTATTTCTAACCCCAAAACCCGAATATTTGCTTAATAAATAGGCTTTATTTTTATTATCTAGATGCTCTTCTGAACTTAAGCACCCTTAATTTCCCTTTTTTTTTTAATTTTCTTTATTTATTCCCTTTTCCCCCTTTTTTTATTATTTTATTATTTTTTATTTTTATAGTATCCACTAATTCCCACCCTGCAATCGTCACATCTTAATAACCAATGATAAATAAAACTCTCATCTCACAAGCTTAAATGAAATAAGAGCTACAATAATGCTCATGGCTAACAAAGATATGGAATAGAGGCTCAAAGGGGCTCATTAGGAATTTATAGAGGTTTTTATTTATGAATAAGGCCGGAAACAGGTTTTTTATGCGCCTATCGTCATTTTCAAAACCCAATGTACACATGCGATTTAGAGACTTCTCAAAACACTTATCGAATCACAACATGAAATGTTGATAAACACACAAGGCTTCTTTCAAGGTTTTACTTCAAACTTTGAAAACAAGGTGACCGGGTTTTTTAAAGTTTCGCGAAAATGTAAACGACTAAGTGTTGTTTTACCTAAACATATAAGTAGGTTTTGAAAATTCTGCACTAAACAAGCTCAAATGATTCTAACGACATATCACATAATACATTATTCCGCCAGGCATGCCAGTACAAACACAAATAAGCATGGGCAAATACTCAACTAAAGTTGATGTAATTAATTGGTTGACTAGCATTTTGTTATGAAATTGTGACTACATTACCAAAGATGGTTCAAAATCAACATGCATGAGACTCTAAACCCCGGGGACCGGACAGTTGTGCACTATCAGATCGGTCACTGGTAATCTCCGATCGGACTGCAGTACAGTAGGGTCTACTCCGATTGGTCAACCATGTATCTCCAATCGGACTACAGTACAGTAGAGTCTACTCCGATCGGTCAACCCTGTATCTCTGATCGGACGACACAGTCCCCTCCCTCTTGCAAGAAAAATAAGCAAACTCCTGGTTGCTAAAATGTTAACATTAATATGGGGAATTTAAAATAATGAACAGAGCCATAGCAAATAGTTAATCAACCATAAGTTAACGATAGTCACCACACAAGAAAAATATATTAATACATATAAGAAATCCGAATGAATAGCAAATATCCTAGAAAGCAAGTAAAAGGTGGATAGGGTGGTGATACAGATGGGGCATGGGCCCGCCTACTGGTCCATGTCGTCTGGAGGTGGAGGTGGGTAGCGTTGCTCGAGGCAGGAGAGGCGCTCGTCAATCGTTAATAAGCCCTTCTGGAATAAATATTTGCCTCTATGCTTCCGGTCAACCGGGCAAGATTCTTATCAGTTTCCACCGAGTTGTTGCCCATCATAGTTAATGTGCTCCAGAAATACCGTGCCTCCTCCCTAGCCTCCTCACGTGCTGCCCAGGCATCCTGTCGAGCGTTTCTCGTGTGCTCTTCTTGATTAAGGCTTAATTGCCTCATTTGATCCATCATGCGCGCTTGGAAATCCTGCTTCTGCTGCCACTGCTTGTCCGAATCGTACACGCCTTCCCCATACTCTCCATGATCGTAAGTCCGGGAACCGGTGTTCCCATCTCCTCCCTCATCATCGTTTACATTCTCCTCCCCGTTGTCTTCCGCATTCTCGTCGTCATTCGCCCCCTCCTCATCCATGTCGTCATCGCCAACATCATCGTTGTCGGTGTTCTTGATTTCCTCATCTATTAGCCTCTCCAAAGTCAACATGAACGTCGAAATAGCTACGTTTCGGCCATTAACCATCCGAATCTCAACCACCATTGCCACAATCGGGTACACGATGTCATCGTCATAAGGATCACAACCGTGGTGCCGGGCGAGCTCGGTGATAAAGGCTCCCAAAGTGAGCTTTTCCGTTTTCTTCTCCCTCACTTGTTGAACGTTCTCGATTGCAGCGATCAAAAGTGGATAAATGTTCACCTTGCCTCAGTGGTACACGATCCACAATGCCTTCAACTCGGAGGAATATATTCTTGTAGCGTCTTCCTTTCCCAAGAATACTTGCATGAAGAACTTGTAAGTGAGATAAATGGCGTTCGACCTCAAGGATTTCGAATTAAAACGGCACCCGGGCTCCGGTGGTGATCTAGAAAGCTTGGTCCACCACGTCTTGTTGTCATAGTCATCGAGTTGAAAGGTTTCGTTCGTCTCTCTTTCTCTATCAATCCTAAAAATGGCATCGAGGTCCTCACAGTTGGTGTGGAGCGTTCGGTTATGGAGACGACACTTGAAGGACCTATCGACGAGTGCTTTGAATGTCGTGAAGAACTCGAGCATAAGGGTGCGATATCCTGGCTAATTCACGCCGGCCCATTTCACTAGGTTGAGGGTCGTGAGTCCCTTTATGAATTTTTGTGCCGTCTTATCACCGATGGTAACCTTCTCCTACCAGAAATTTATATCGATGAAACGGGGGTGATAGACATCCCACTTAATGAGGGACTTGTAGAGCGTAACCTCACAATCGTCCGTGAGGTCAAAAGGGGCTAACCCTCCCCGTTTATTGCTTGGTCCCTTGCTCGATTTGTTCCCACGCTTTTGAAGAGAACCGGATGCCATAGCGGATGCAGAAATTCACAAGAAGCAACAAAAGTTCTTACAGGAATTTTATCGAACACCTACTGTGCGCCTCAGAACTTCAACCAATTCAAGCTCAAATCTTACAACCAACCACCAATTACCACAAGAACCTGCAACTCAATTCCCCAAACAGTTCAAGAAGCTTGAGTTTCAGCCATTATACCTTGAAGTTGATCCGTTTGGAAGTGGTGGTGAAGCTTGGTGTGGTGTGAATGACTTGTGCTTAATTCTCCAAATTCTCCGGAATTGGTTGTGTTTTATCTCCAATCGGACGCGTTTTTGCTCTTAATTCTTTGGTTGGTGAAGTGTGGAAGAGTGATTTCGAGAGTTTTGCTCTACAAAGGAAGAAAATTTGGAGGTTTAGGGTAAAAATTCCGATTGGGGAAGTCGGTCCCTTTATAAACCTGCGCGTCGTTTGACCGGAATGGGATTTTGTCCGATCGTACTGTTGTCCAGTGAGTTTGGGCCAGTCGGTGTAAGCCTGTGTCCGGTCAGACCGCGGCCTAGTAAGTATGGTCCGATCGGTCTAGGTGCCTGTCCGACCGGTCTGCACTGTTCGAGAGTTTTTATTATATATATATATATATATTATTGCTATTATTATTATTATTATTATTATTATTATTATTATTATTATTATTATTATTATTATAAGGCAACCTGCAAAAATTCACAAATGATTATTAAACACGAACAAGTGATTTCATACTCAGAAGTCATTTATTTAATTCTCGAGCAAAAGTGCTCGTTATTAAGATAATAAGAACATCCCATCATTATTCAATTTCCCTCGATGGCCTAATGAACTACTTGGGTCCGAATACTAGTTCGTAGAGGTCCTCCACTTGAGCTTCGAGACCGACGATCTTGTCCTTCAGCCGAATGATCTCTGCATCCGCATCGTTTAAAATGTCGTGAAGGCGCTCGGTGTTTTTAGTCAGGGCGACCTCCTCGGTGAGAAGTTCGTGGAGATCGGTTTGCAGTTGATGGACTTTCTGACAATACTCCTCCAACTCACCTTCCAGTTTCTCTACGGTGTCCTCGTATCTCTTCCTCGTCACCCAGCCATAACCAGTATTGTTATGATGGTTCATGGTTCTCGTTGGATGCTGGACAATACTCGAGAATATGAGAGGAGGAATTGGTGTGGAGGTTAAGGGCTTGAGGGTGGGTTTATATAGGGTTTGAGAGTGGAGGAAAAAGGGATTTTCAGAATCAATTAGAATCGAGATGAGGGAAAGAAAATATTTACTTAGCTTTAAACTAAATCAAATCCCTCAAATAAGGATCCCCTTACCTCAGTGAATATTGCCAGAATTTCTTACCAGATTTTGTCTTTTCTGCATGGTAATATTCCTTCCAAATTAGCTCTCTCGCACCTACCGTCCGATCGGTCACTTTTCTCCTCCGATTGGACAACTTATCAGAGTAGTCCTACCGGTTACATGTAGGTCTCCGATCAGTCAGTCCTGGAAAACACGTTCCTCATTTCTGAACTCGCAATTGCACCTGCCAATTGTTCTAAACAGACGGATATACAATATATACATATTAGAGGGTGAAAGAAAGGAGAAGAGAAGAAAAGAGAAGAACAAGGGTTACCTCCCAAGAAGTTCAATGTTTAACGTATTATGCTTGACGATACCTCATTCGAGCTTAAAGTATCGCGAGGGGGGTCATCGAGTATCACCACCTCGTGGTCTTTTTGGGAAATAGTGACCCCGTGATACAACTTTACCCGTTGGCCATTGACTTGGAAAGTAGAATTACTCTTCTCATCAAATAACGTAACGGCCCCAAACTCGTTGATATCGGTGATCACAAATGGGCCACTCCACTTCGACCTCAACTTCCCTGGGAAGAGTTTTAAACGAGAATTAAAGAGCAAGGCTAACTTACCTACCTCCAAGTTTTTATGGACGAGCTTTCTGTCATGCATTTATTTCATTCTCTGTTTGCTCGCCCACGCCATCTCGTATGAATCATTTCAAATCTCCTCCAATTCACTTAGTTCAAGCTTTCTATACCCCCCTGCCTCATTCAAATCAAGATTCAACGTACGAATTGCCCATTCAGCTCGATGCTCCAATTCGATGGGAAGATGACACGCTTTTCCATAAACCAACCGAAATGGGCTCATGCCCAACACTATTTTGTAGGCTGTACGGTAAGCCCACAATGCATCAATCAATTTTGCTGCCCAGTCTTTGCGGTTTTGTCTCACAATTTTTTCTAAAATGGCCTTTATTTGCCTGTTGCTCGTCTCCACTTGCCCTGAGGTTTGTGGGTGATAAGGGGTTTCCACCTTGTGACATACCCCATACATACTCATTAGTTGATTAAAAGCTCGTTTTCAGAAATGGCTACCCCCATCGCTGATGATTGCTCTCGGTACTCTGAATCGGCTGAAAATGTTCTCTTAAATAAACTTGAGAACAATCTTGGAGTTAGCCTTCCGTGTGGGAATTGCCTCCACCCATTTCGACACATAATCGACTCCTACGAGTATGTACTCCTACTCTACACTCCTCAGGAAAGGACCCATGAAATCGATGCCCCATACGTCGAATATCTCGATCACTTGGTTGGGTACCAAGGGCATCTCGTCCTTCTTTCCTATCGTTCCCGATCGTTGGCATCTATCGCATATTTTGCAGTATTGGTATGTATCGACGAATAGCGAGGGCCAATAGAATCCGGTTTGGAGGACCTTGAAGGCTGTCTTTTGACTCCCAAAATGTCCTCCCTCGTCGTGGCAAAATTTTAACACACCAATCTTCTCCTCGTCCGGTATGCATCTTTGGAAAAGTCCATCCTTGTAATGCTTGTATAGGTAAGGATCGTCCCAAAAGAAACTCCTACATTTAAACAAAAATCTCTTTCTTTCTTGCGAAGAAAGATTGTTAGGGATAATCTTAAAAAGCAAGGTAGTTAACGAAATCGGCATACCACGGTTCATTGACCCTTTCAATGGCATTCGCACTCTCATATGGGAACACATCATCTACAAACTCAATTTTATTAGACTCTCCTTCTATTAGCATATGGGACAGATGATCAGCAACCACATTTTCACTCCATTTCCTATCTTTGATTTCAACGTCAAATTCTTGTAAGAGAAGAATCCAACGAATCAATCGTGGTTTAATTTGTATTTTAGCGAACAAATGTCGAAGGGCTGCATGATCAGTGTGCACAATTACCTTGGAACCAACGATGTAAGAACGGAACTTATCTAATGAGAACACAACTGCAAATAGTTCACTTTCGGTAGTGGTGTAATTACGTTGGGCACTATTTAACATATAACTCGCATAGTAAATGATCCTCAGCATTTTATCCACTCGTTGTCCTAAGACTGCCCCGACTGCCTCGTTTGAAGCGTCACACATTGTTTCAAAAGGAAGAGACCAATCAGGTGCAACTACAACCGGTGCTTGTGTCAATTTTTCTTTCAAAACATTAAAAGCACTAAGACACTCACCATCAAACTCAAAAGTCACATCTTTTTCAAGCAATTTACATAACGGGCGACAAATTCTTGAGAAATCTTTTATGTAACGTCTATAAAAGCCCGCATGTCCCAAAAAGCTTCTAACTCATTTGACATCCTTAGGGGGTGGAAGAGTTTCAATAACGTTTATTTTAGCCTTATAACTTCCAAACCCTTATTCGACACCACATGTCCCAACACAATCCCACTTTTCACCATAAAATTAGACTTCTCCCAACTCAAGGTTAAATATGACTCAACATAACGTTCAAGTACTTTTGTCAAATTTTTCAAAATAATGAGAAAAGGAAGAGCTAAATATCGAGAAGTCGTCCATGAAGACTTCGAGAAAGTCGTCGATGAACTCGGTAAAGATGGAGATCATACATCTCTGAAAAAGTTGTTGGGGCATTGCACAAGCCAAATGGCATTCTCCGGTAAGCAAATGTGCCAAAGGGGCATGTGAATGTGGTCTTCTTATGATCCTCCGGAGCTATCGCAATTTGGTAGTAACCAGAAAGGCCATCCAGAAAGCAATAGTACTCATGCCCTGCTAGTTTGTCGAGAAATTTGTCCATGAATGGGAGTGGGAAGTGGTCCTTCCTTGTCGCTGCATTGAGCTTCCGATAGTCAATGCACATGCGCCACCCGGTGGTTAAGCGTGTTGGAATGATTTCTCCCTTTTCATTTTCCAAGATGTGATGCCTCTTTTCTTTGGAACAACATGCACTGGGCTAACCCACTCGCTATCGGAAACGGGATATATAATCCCTTCGTCGATCAACTTGAAAATCTCCTTCTTGACTACCTCTTTTAGCGTAGGGTTCAAACGTCTCTGCCCCTCTCGTACCAGTTTCACTCCTTCTTCTAGATTGATCCGGTGCATGCACGTGACCAGACTTATCCCCTTGATATCACTGATACTCCATCCTATTGCTTGCTTGTATTTATTGAGAACCTCGATCAGTTCTCTTTATTCATGCCCAGCCAAATCCGCAAAGATGATTACGGATTTCCTCTCATTGGACTCGAGAAACACGTATTTGAGATGTCTCAGAAGTGGTTTTAGCTCCATCTTGGGCTCCAACGTGAGTCTAATAAGTGGTTCAATCATGGGCTCCTCATTAATTTCGAAAAGGGTGACCACCCCCTCCACGTGTGAATCAGACTCGTCGTCCTCGACGTCATAGTTCTCTATTGGTACAACACCAAATAATTCGCTCATGCACTGGTCCACCGAGTCAAGGTAAGAGCAATCAGGACCAATCATAGGTGATGGAATTTTCTGAATATCTTTGAGCGAGAACGTCACCGATTCACCAAATACAGAGAGTGTCATTTTTCCCCGTCCAACATCGATTAAGGTGTGCGATGTTGCCATGAAAGGTCTACCCAAGAGGATTGTATGCTCTTTGCTTGTCTCATCCACTTCCCCAGCATTCAGTATGACAAAGTCCATAGGGACTACCAATGACCCGACCTCCACTAGAATGTCCTCGACCACCCCCAAAAGATATCTTAATGAACGACCCGCCAGTTGAAGTTGTAAACTCGTTGGCTTCATTCTTCCAAGGTTGAATTGCTTGTATAAGGCTTATGGCATCAAATTGATCCCTGCCCCTAAGTCGAGCATTCCTCGTGCTTTTTGTCCATCCCCAAGGGTTATTGTAATGCAGAAGCTCCCCGGGTCCTTTGCCTTAGGTGGCAACGTTTGATGGAATATTGTGCTCACTTCCTTGGATAATATCACCCGTTCATTTGCTTCCATCCTTCTTTCCTTTGCCGCAAGTTCTTTGAAAAACTTGACGTAGGCTGGCATTGCTTTAATCACGTCGAATAGTGGGAGGTTCACATTCACATCTTTCAGCATGTTGTAGAGCTCCATGAATTTCTTGCTCTCCCTTGCTGGCTTGAGGCGATTGGGGAATGGTATGGCGTCCCTTATGACTCGTTGTGGTCTTTGTTCTTCATCAGCTTTCTTGTCCGGTTAGTCAATTTTACTCGACCAATCGGAAGAAGTCTTTTGTCCTCCACTCGATCAGATTCTGGATCATTCCGATCAGAGAAGGCCTCTTGTTCTCCATTTCGGTCGGACCCTGGATCATTGTGATCGGACAAACCTTTCTGTACTCCAGTTCGATCGGTCTTTTTCGTCGGTCGCATCCTTCTGAGTTGTTTCGGCACGTTTCGGATGAAAAGCCCTAGTTAGTAAGCCTGGAACATATGGGTTACGTGATTTGTGGATTCTCCCGACCGTTCCTTTCTCACCATTTGAGCTAGACTCCCCTTTATCTTTTCCATCCACACTGGCTCATTCTCGGAATCTTCACCCTCGATTCTTCGTATTTCATTATCAAATTTCTTCCCCCCACGTAACACATGCACCGCCATTGATTGTTCGGGTTAGCTGGGTAGCTTCCCCGGATCACTTGCTGTCTTCGCCATAGAAGCCGAGAGTTGACCTATCATCATCTCTAGCTTCTCCAGTTATTTCCTTGTCCGCTTGCCTTCTTCGATTGTACGAAGTGTTTCTTCCCGATTTCATAGAGTTTCATGCTCTAGTTGTTGATGCCATAGTCTTAGTTCTTTGTCGGGATTGATCGGGAGGGGCATTTGCTGCTGTTGCAGCACTTGCTGGTATTGTTGCTGCAGTGCTTGCTGGTACTGTTGCTGCGGCGCTTGCTGGTACTGTGGTTGCGGCGCTTGCTGGTACTATTGCTGTGGCGTTTGATATTGTTGCGGAGGGTGTTGTGAGTAGTTGCTTTGCCCCTTATTTTGATAAGAGTTATAGCCACTAGTTTCTCCTTGGTTCTTATTCAAGGATGGTCGTGGGTCCGATTGCTTGGAGTTGGGCACGTAATTTGAGCTTTTGGGAACGTAGCTCGAACTTGAGTTGTATTGTCCGGTGAACTTTTTCCCATACTTGTTATTGGGTTGATAGTTTTGGACAGCATTCACTTCCTCATCCTCTTCGTCGTCGAACACCACTTTACAAGTGTTAGCTTCATGTCCCACCGCTCCACACTTTTCGCACATCTTGGGCGGAGGTGTGGATGGTTCCTCCTCCCCTTTCATTTTACTTGTCAATAGTGCGACTTGCTTTGTCAGCTCCTCAATCTGACTTACTTCATTGCGAGGCATAGGGGTTCCTTGGGCTTTATACTTCCTTGGTCGGAAACTCATTTGTTGTGACTTTTCGCTCATAAGTTCAAAAAGTTCCCAAGCTTCCGTAGCGGTTAGCTCCCCAAAATCTCCGGCTTTCACCTCTACTTGTTGTTTGTAAACCGGAAATAATCCCTCATGGAAGTAATTGTTTACCATCTCTGCGCTGTTGTTGTGGTGTAGACATTTCTGCAATAGTACCTTGTATCATTCCCATGCTTCATAGAACGATTCTCCCTCCCTTTGCTCAAAGTTCGTGATCTCTCTTCGCAATTTGGTAGTCGTTTGAGCGGAATGGAACCTACTCACAAACTTATTATACACCATCTCCCTATTAGTCAAGGAATTGGGTTGCAAAGATAAAAGCCAATGCTTCACTTTATTCTTTAAGGTCGTCGGAAAGCATTTCATTCTCAATTGATCTTCATGGAGCCCAAGTGCTGGAAAAATTCTCGTATGAAATTCAAAGGATCTTCATTCGGCAAGCCATGGAAGGTGGGCAATTGATTCATGCTGCCAGCTTTCAAGTCATAGTCTCTTGCCGCGGGGCCTAAGACTATTGCACTGCTGTATGGTCCTATTGTTGGGAAGGGGAGATCTCCTTGACGGCGTTCATTAGGGCACCGACACCCTCGTCTTCCTCCAAAGTTAGTTCGTGCGCCGAAATTTCTTTCTTCCCCATACTCTTCGTAGTACCCATAATTACACTCCTACTCGAAATTCCCATGATCCTCATATCCATCATTCCAAAAATTCTCCCTTTGCCAAGCGTTGAACGGTCGTCCTTCTCTCCTATTTTGATTATGGTTCCGCTCTTGCTCGAAGTGTCCGAGTCCGTGGTGGTTTCGTTAGTTAATTTAGGGCTGGGGCCCGCCATGACCACCATTATTGTGTTCGAACTCTTGATTTGCTCGAACGTTGTAAGCTCGAGCTTCTTTGCGGTTTCGAAATCATTGAGGAGGTTGTTGGTAAGTAGGGTTCTCTTGCATCATGATTTGATGACAGTCCCTAGGTAGGTGCTCCCCGTTGTTTACGTTGCCTGGCTCTCTTGGCTCTTCATCGTGGATAAGAGGTGGATTGCGTGGTTCTTCATCCTCGTTGTTATTTATTCGCTCTTGCACATGCATGTCATCAATTGGTGGCACGCCGTATGGATAATCACGAGGAGGGGTTTGGTTATTTTGTCCTCTCCCTCGCCCACCATTCATTCCTCCTTTTCCTCCATTTTCACGACCTCCGAGATGTAGATTTTCTACCATGATGGTTGAACTTGCTTCCAATAGATTCCTTTCAGTGGAAGGAAATAATTGTCTCGGTCTCGTCACTCGCTCGATGCTATTGATGAATGGGGTCAATTCTCCTCTAAAGCTTCGTCGACCTTGCATCAACAACAAACAAATCACCGCATCGAGATGCAAACCAAAGACATTATACAATTATCGACACATAAGCATTAACACAAATAAACATCATTAACACCTTTGCCATTCCCCGGCAACGGCGCCAAATTTTGAGCCGAACTTTTATATTCCTTTCAAAATTAATTACCGGTCAACCAATACGCATCTACGTTTGAAAAGGAGTTTAAGTTCGTCCGCAAAAAAATGGGGTCACTTGTAAACTGGTAAGTTAACTCGGGTCGATCTCTCGAGGAATGGGAATCGGATTTAATGACGTTTATTATACTAATATCACAAATTCTATTTCTAAAACACACGATCAATTGGGGTTTTGGAAATGATTCAATATCAATAAATTTGAAAACGAACTCTTCTTGTCTCGAGGGAGTCAATCTCTCGACAAGTTATAAGAAAGTAACTGACAAATATCACTACTTGCTACCACATATCGTGCTATCTATCATAAACGGACTTGATACTAATCATACTTCATAATAGTAAGCTAATAATCAAAACCAAAGATCACCAACAATTCTATCACTACTTTAATTGCGAGATCATTTTAAATACTAAACAAGAAGCATAATAATTTAAATACTAAAATCGCTTCAAGAAATATAACTAAACCAATCACAACTTCATTCACAATTCAACAGCAATTGTTCATCCAACATAAATAATCCCAAAAACACGATAATACGAATTCCAATCACAAACACTTTAACTAATTATCAACCAAACAATATCCAATATATTCACCAACTATTCATAACATATCCCAAATTAGAACAATTATGAAAACTACGAGATAACGCGTTTAGAGATGACTAATCGATGAACTACTTTCAACGGGCGATGATGATGAACGATCTCACTCCGAGAGTTGTGTAGAATCCTAAGGCTTGTCATGAACCCGGAATTCCAGCGACGAACGATGGCTACGAATCGAACCGTGATATGGTATCGTACGGGTTTATGCTAGAGGTATGAGAGATGTGTCAAATATCTCTACCTTTTGGATGTATGGTGGCTTCTCCAGCCTTTCCAAAGTCTCCAAGGCTGTATAATCTCAAACCCTAGCCCCTTCCTCAGTTTTTAAAAGCTTTTGGCGTTTCGTAACTGAAGATTTCCAAGAATTCTGCATGTGTAACGTACATGTCCGATCGAACGTAGGTCTTGTCCGATCGGACGAAGGCTATTGCCCGCTGCTTCGATCGGTGTGCCAGTTCATTCGGTCGGTGTGCTCTTCACCAGTTAGTCCAATCGGAGATATACATGGTCCGATCGGATGAGTGCCCTTTGGACTACTTTTGAGCGTTGCTTCTTCTATCTTGTGCTTTAGATCCACCAAACGCTCTAGTTGTATGAGAAAAATAGAGAATTACTCTCATTTGGAGTGATTAAGGATCAACAAGTCAGAAAGTTAAGCAAGAAGGTAAAAAGTGCAAAACAATGCAATTTAACCAAAGATCAACAAGTCGGAAAGTTAAGCAAAGACTAAAATAAGACTCGATTATGTATAGATTCGTAACAAATATATACGAATCAACCTTGGAGTCGGGCAGGAATCTATAAGGTTACGGACCTAATGCTCACAAGAATCGGGATGGTGATGAGAATGTCTGGTGTTAACCATCTGCCATTTGTCGCTCACCACGTTTTGAGCGGCACTAGGTTTACGAGCAGAACAAGAACCGACAAGGTGTCCCACCATTTTGCAAATTGAGCAGAAATCCGGCAGGTTATCGTAGCCTAATGAAATATAACCGCAATACCCCTCCTGCTCAATCATGACCATTTCATGCAGGGTATGTTCAAGGTTTAACTCAACTAGCTCACAAACAAAGTGGCCGACAGAGCCATTAAGAGAGCGCTCATCAATCTGCAAAGGCGTACTAACTACCCTAGGAATATTCAAAATAAAAGAGCGTTCCCAGTATTCAATAGGCAACTCATTGATGCGAACCCAAACCTGTGACGAGGTCGAAGGGGCCTTGTAAGGATTGAAATCCGGGGTCCAAGGGAAAAGCCGGATAGAATTTGACCCGAACCTCCATCTTCTTCATTCATAAACTAATACTGCCAATTATCGATTTTATTAAATTATTTATTTTCATAATTAAAACAATAATAAATAAATAGTCAATACTCTGCATGTACAATAATCTAAAGGGTTTCTTTTATTTTGGAAGCATTATTATAAAAATGTGGATTTCTATACAGATAGACAATAAATACATGTAACTTGCATATCTTATGTTTAATAAAATTCTATTGTTTTGTATTTTTATCTGCATGTTATTTTATCTACGTGGAAAAACTTGATTAGCTTAAGCACTGAATAATTAACCTATGAAGCATACTGAAATATGTTCTGTTTTTAATAACAATATTTGTGATAAGTCCTTCTATGTATTGAAATTATTAATATTTCAGTCTGCCTTTAGTATGTTAATTGGTTCAAATTCTGCTATGAGTATGTTAACTATTTGTAATTAAATCTCTTCTTATTTACTGTAGTTGCATGTTCAACTTTGTATGATTACTATTGTTTGGTATTTTTTTTTTCTTTAATGATTGACTGAGCAAAATACTTATGAGAAGTCTTTTACTTTTAAACATAGATGATTACTTCTTAAGTTATATGTAGTGTGTTATCTTATAGTATTATGCATGCTGTTTGATCTACATGGCAGAATTTTTATGTAACCACTGAAAGACTAATTTGTAATCTGTATTTATATGTGTTGTTTTTATAAAACAATGTATTATACAAAAAAATTTATGTTCAGCAAATAGTAAACTTTTTTATTCTGTTTTAGTATGTCTACAGAGTTAACATTTTGCTCTTGAGTATGTTATGTTCAAAGTTTTAATCTCATTAAAGTTTTATTTACTTAAGTTAGTTCAGTTTAACATAATTCACTTTCATATTGGAAAATGCTACTCAGGAAAGGGAGGAGGCAAGTAATAACATTCAACAGAGTATTATCAATAGAAAGAAGATAAGTACACAAATAAACTTTCTGCACATAATACAATTCATACTTTCTCAACTTGAATTTTTTCTTAAGATATGTCAAAGTTTTATCGGCTGGAAACCTTACATGACCTATCGTAGTATGATAATGCCTCTGAATGGAGTCCAGAGTCTAAGTGGGTGTAACAACGCCACGAATGAAGACTTATCTTTAAAAAAACTAACATTTGGACATAGCACTATATAATCTACTGTTTTATATTTACAGTGCAATATTAATTTTTATATGTTTAATCTAAAACTTATTACATAAATAATGCAGGTAAGGGAACATAGTACTCTGGATAAGAAACACAGCAGGAAAAAAGATAAGTACCACATTGTTCATCTTAACATTATACAACTTAATAAAATATAATTTAATACTAACTGTGTATTGCTGCATCATAGATTCAGGAAAACTGGCAAAGACATAATCCCAGGAAACACAACTCATAAGACTACTGTTAAACAGGTACAGAAACTTTATTCACATGATTCCTTTAAGTTTTTCAAAAAAACTTAATAACATATTAATAACAACTTAAATATGTTATTAATTTCTGTAATTCACTAACTGCAGATTTAAAGGGTTGACAGGAAAATGGGTACGACAGATTCTTAATGATATTAAACTTAAAGCATTAAGAAAAATTACCTGCCATTGTACTGTCTGTTTGTGCCCTTTTTCGTATGGTATCGGTCTTCCTCCCCATAATGTTTACTACCAGTGTGCTGCTTCAAATGTATTATTATCCGTTATGTGTTTATTTTCAGGTGTATGTATGCGTGTTTGTTTTTTTAATAATAGTGTAAACCCAATTGAGTTGCCGGCGACAAAATCATAAATTTATGATGTTAGGATTAGTTATAGATAATCTTATAGGCACGCGGAGAGATATTTAAAACAAATCTTTTTTTAAATATGTAAGATACGTATCTATATTTTTATAGTTAATAGTTAAAAGATAACCATAATACTTATCTTTGAATGAAATAACCGCCACCCGCACTCGATTTTTTTTATTTTTTTTTTCATAAGTGACGGTTCTAGACTAAAAACCGCCACTTATTCACCTTTTGCAGCGGTTTCTTGTTGAACCGTCACTTATGCGCCGCCTCTAATCGACTTTTTTTCCACTAGTGTCTTTTAAATAGAATCTTCGGTTATTAGGATTTA
>BMAC01000301.1:290529-362608 GCA_014905375.1 Phtheirospermum japonicum | reverse complement strand
AGATAATCTTATAGGCACGCGGAGAGATATTTAAAACAAATCTTTTTTTAAATATGTAAGATACGTATCTATATTTTTATAGTTAATAGTTAAAAGATAACCATAATACTTATCTCACTAGTGGAAAAAAGTCGAATAGAGGCGGTTCAAAACAGCCATTAGAGGCGGTTCTAAACCGCCTCTAATACGACCGACGCTTAAAGTTAAAATAACCCGGGCAGCGGTTCAAACCGCTGCTTAAAATAGGAACCGGGTGGCGGTTCTTATTTTGAACCGCCGCCAAAACTATTGAAAATCGGCCGAAACCGACGCCAAAAAAAAGAATGAAGTGGCGGTTCGTATCTGAGAACCGACGCTTAAAAACTGGTACCGGGTGGCGGTTTTCAATCAGAACACGCCGCTTATAATCGAAGCCGGGCGGCGCTTCCTAGTTTAGAAGCGTCACTTAAAGTCAAAGGTTTTGGCAGCGGTTCTTGTTAGAACCGCCTCTATTTGTTTTTTTTTTCCCCTGCTTTCTGCGCCAAAATTTCTAAAAGTCTGAAAATCCAGAAAATTATTATAATTCCTGCAATCATTTTTTTCATAGCAAATACACAAACCAAACAAACCAAAATCTTCATAACAAACACAAATTATCAAAACAAACAACAAATGTCATAAATATCGAACAAAAATCATTCAAATATATCATCTCACATCATAACAATTCAATCTCATCAATATACTCAACAAATGCTTACAATTAAGAATTTAGAAGAATGTCAATAACGTATCTTGCAAACACATTTCGAATCTCATCGAACTCCAACGGTGAGTAAGGATCTTGATTCGATATCCAATCCTTAAATTAAAAACATGAAACAAAATATTAGATTTATTAATACTAACGAATTATGACTTTATTTAGAGCATTATAACTTTATTTTTTTTAATGTCAAGAAAATTACCCCGGCTTTTAGTCCCGTTGCTGTGGTTTCCAGCTCCACCATGATGAACCTTAATACACATTAAACACAATTTTTTTTTTAAAAATAATATGCAATCTTTGAATAAACTCAAAGAAATAGAAATAAACTAAATAAAACGCAGCTTCAAACTCACCACAGTTTAACACTTGGAAAATAACCAGTCATGAGGGCAATCCACAAGAAAAATTAGAAAATAATTTTTAGAAAGCGCCGATGATTTATATAAAACATTCTTTTCTTATTTTAAATATGCCATATCACAAACTTCTCAATAATGAATGATTTTATATTTTATCAGAATTTAATTTTAAAAAAAATATATTTTTATATCTATTGTTATATTTTATACAGTTATTATGAAACATTTGTTTTTAGATAATTGTATTGAGTTTTTACAACTTGGATATTAAGAAATACCAACTATTTATGATCATTACAAAATATTAATATATTCTTATATTTTTACCATGAATATTTTTTATTGTTCAAAATATGTACAAATTTTAAATAGTACTCTTTTCCGTATCTAACTTTTTTTTTAAATACTGGTACATTAAGTAATAACTTAGTCATTTATAATATATTTTTCTCAACAACATTTATATAAACAAAAAAGTTCAAATAACCATTCCAGTTTTTTTCATAATTGAAAGACGTAAACGTAGTTCACAACTTAAAACTTTACTCAATTACCATCGTTTGGTGATGATAAGAGAGTGCGTTAACTTCCTGTTCTATATTTTATTATGCTATGACACTATATTTAACTTTACTTTTTATAAATTATTCATTAGTATAATCAGAGCATGCGTTAAATTTCTGTACTTTATTAAATTATGCCACTATATTTAACTTTACTTTTTATAAATTATTCGTTAGTATATTCAGAGCATGCGTTAAATTTCTGTACTTTATTAAACTATGTTATGCTAATGTGTTTGTGTTGTTGACTGTAATTTATTAACTTATGATGTATGTTTTAGTTGATAAATAATTCATGTTATACATTATAGGACACTCCTATAATCGGAAACATCTTAGCGGATGAATTAGTCGTTGTTGTTCTTGCGTGAAAACAAATAAACCCTCCAACAATCCTTTTTAAACTACTTCGAAGACTAATCCTTAAGTACTAATATTCCATAATAAAATATGTGTAAAAGATGAAGAAGCAATATATACTCACATAAAAGACTATTATTTGTAATTTGTAATAGTAATTTAAAAACAAAATTTAATAATAATAGAAAATTTTTAGGGAAAAAAATTATTTGCCACCTGTACTTGTAGCGTTTTTATGGTTTGCAACCTAATGTTTTTCTTGTTGTTATTAACAACCCAAAGTATGCGGGTTTTGCTTTTTGCAACCTTCAGGCTATTTTTTATTCAAAAAATGGTTGAATCGAAGTACGTAAACCTCATGGCTCATTCTAAAAACATGAAAACATTGCCCAACATAATAATTGGTGATGAGGCATGAGATTTACGTACTTCGATTCAACCATTTTTTGAATGAAAAATAGCTTGAAGGTTGCAAAGAGCAAAACCCGCATACTTTAGGTTGTTAATAACAACAAAAAAAAAAATATTAGGTTGCAAACCATAAAAACGCTACAAGTACAGGTGGCAAAGAATATTTTTTCCAAATTTTTATTAAGTAAATTAAAATCTGAAAAATATCAGATCTTAATTCAATAGATATCGTCTGAGCATATAATGCTTTATACCTCAATTCAAAATAAAATTCAAAATCCCAAAATCAATATTCAAAGCAACACCAAGTAAATAATAATACTAAGGAGAATAATAAATAATTTAATAAATAGTAAAGAAATGTTCTATTCCTCATCATCCCTCACAATTCCTCCAATCCTTTGTTCGTCTTCCAGCATTACAGCCTTTTTCAAAGTCTAGGACTTCCTTCCGCACCGATTTTCCCTCCTTAGATAGAACCCTAGATGTCTTCAATGAAGTAGAAGCTACCCCATCACCATCGAACATCAGCTTCCTCGCGGTTGAACTATCACAATCCAGCTCAACGACATCGAACTTTTTAATAGGAGTAGTAACCTCGTCCTCGGAACAGGTGTCCTATTCAATAGTTTCAATTTAAAATCAGTCAACGCATGTAAATTCTAAAAATCTGTTTCGTATTTAATTTTCAAAAATAAAAATGATCAACTACGTTACCGTTCCATTGTTGGTTTCCTCCCTTTGAATCAAAGTCAAAAAGTCCGATTCCTTCAACAAAATAAAAAGAGTTGAAAAACGAAATGTTTTCAAAAAACTTTCAAACATTTAAAAAATAATAATTTGATAGACTTTACTATCTTTGAAAATCTATAAATCAAATAAATAGTACAACTCACATCCTCCTCGATAGTCCACTTGTTGTATTTTGCCACTAAAGATGGTTCGGTAATCAACCGCACCACAGAAAAAGCGCTCGATTCATTGTGAATCTGGCCAATATTGACCTTCACCTTGAAAAGAATCGTTTGATCTATGAGTTTGAGCAATTCTTCGGGCAAATCTTCATCGGTGCGATTCTACATTGCCAAAAAATACCATTAAATTTGTTTAATATACAAAAACCTTTTGCCAAAGTCTTTTTGAAATAAATGCCCTACCTCTAAAAATTCGACTCAAAGGTCATGTCAAGACCTTCCAATCAATTTTTCAGCCTCCCGATCCCAACATAGTAGGGATGCGTTAACCGTGGAGTCCAATACTTCAATCCTTACTTTGTACCTTCATATCAAGAAAAAATATGATATTTATAATTTTTAAATATGTTTTTCTTGGGTCAATCTTTTACTTCAATAACTTAATTTATTACCTAAACACGCCCGAAGAAATTTGTCTCATGCTTCCACCGCACTTGAATTGATTCTCATCTTCTTCGAGTTTTCTATGGCACTTTGGGCATGCGTTGTACCACCAATCATCAATAAATGAACTGATAATAACATATATCCAAAATGTGCACGGCTGCATTGAAAATAGTGCTCTATTAAAGAAAAAAACATTAAAAATAAAAATATAAGAACAACATAAATGCACAACAATTGTACCTCTTCAACGGTGTACACATAGTCGACTGGATGATAGACGACATTGCCGGTGGCAATCTCATCAACCTCACTACGTGATAGCGTTAAACTAGCACGACTAAAACTCTTCGTTGGATTAGCCGACCCCTTTGGAATTTTATATTTAATAAAATTCACAGTTTAAAATAAATTAAATAAATAAAAAATACAAATTTATCAAACACTAATAGAATAGAACTCAAAAAACATACCTTCTTTTAAATTCGACAATTTCCTGCACCGAACCGGAAGTAACCAACTTTGTCACCACAAATGAATTCGATAGAGTGATAGCATCTATAATTATAAAATTATAATTATTTCAATAGATTAACGAATGGTTTAAAAATACGATTTTTTAATTAAAAGAATAATAATTCGCATAAAAAAACTGCAATTAGGAAATTTCTTAGATTACATAGATACTGAAATCTATTAAAAAATAGTTTTTATAAACATAAGATAAACTGAATTGAAAAACTGCAATTAGAACACATGCTGAAATTGAAAAACTGTTCGGAATAATAATTCAAAAAAAGAAACTGCAATTAAATTTATTTTTTTTTAGAATGTACAGAACCTGGAATATATGTCAAAAATAATTTTTATAAACATAAGATAAACAGAATTTAAAAATAGAAGAATATAAGTTGCTGAAATTGAAATATTGATCAAAAATATAATTCAAATAAAAACACTGCAATTAGAAACATAATTATATCATTACCTCTATAGACCTTTGCACGACACTTTTGCAAGATCATCACGGGAGGTTCCGCGGACAGTCCACTCTCAAAAGCCAAAACTTGGTCAACATATTCGCCCCAAAGTGTACAACTTAAGCGACGACCACTATAATACCAAAAAAAAGTAAAAAATAATTATTGACTCCTAAATAAATACAAAATAATACAAACAATTAACTTATTAAATAATTGATAATTGATTAGGCAATCTTATAACTAAAAATTACCTCAAGTCTTCGAGAATAACCTCGATCAATCTTTCTCGACGTCCTCCCATCAACTCTTTATCTTGAGGGTTACGGATTTCTGCCATCTTTCCAATAACATTTACAACAACAAATTCAACTAAATTAGTTAAAGATGACCGATTTTGAATGTTTATGTTACTATTGAAAAATATTAAGAAACTTACCAAAGAGCATCGTCTCGTCAATTTTATTGACGTCGATAAGTGTTGAAAAGGGTCGAAAATCATAGACGTAATTGGGGAAACCATACTCTTTCATGTCAACTAAGATTGTTTTCGCATGGAAAACAATTTTGAATTTGGCCATGGTAGTGCGGAACTTGCCCGTATTGTTCTCCACGTAATAGTTCCTAATCTCATAAACGAAACCTTCCACTACACGATTTTCGAACAACTTCACATTGATCTTTTTTATCACTCCGGTGATGCGTCCTCCCTATTTATAAGTGGTTGGATACGATTTACCTTAATTCTACGCCTTAATTGATTAACAATGAGTAAATATTTTAGTCCTATATAAATCTCAATGAAAAATTGACGAATAATTACCTCCGAATCATGAAATACAATTTCAATAGAAGATTTTGGTCCTTGTCGTCGAATTCGGATCTCGCAAACAACCGGACAACTCTAAGCTTAAGAGTCTTCTTGTTAGTACGGTCGATGTCCTTCATCAGTCTGAATAGCGGAGGCATTGTTCCAAAAACCCTAGCTGCCCAAGTTTTGAGAATAGAGAGAAAACACAGGCACATTCAGAAGAGTATAAAATTGATATTTTGCAAATAGTTAAAACACTATATTTATAGAGTTACTTGCGTGACAATTTCGTGAAACCCTAAATATTGTGTAGTTGGAATACCGTGTAACAGAGGAAAGATCATATTTAATATCCTTTAATTATAGACGGTGCACCTTTTTTTTTATATTTTTGCAGATATATATAGGCTAGAAAATATAATGCAATCGGTTATTTATTCAAGAAAAAAATTATCTTTAGTTGCCTAATCAACTTAAGATTTTTAAAATCTTGGATTTTTTTAGGCAACTACGGAGCCCGTTTGTGTATAACATCTGTATAGGACCTGCATTAATTAATACATTTTCAATAATAAATCCGATTTAAGGTATTTTCCTTCTTTATTATTTATTAGAAGTTTTTAAGGTGATTTCAGAATTAAATACTATTTGCTTAATTTCCAACATATTAAATGTATTTTATTAAGCTAAAAAATCATATTCAATCTGATATTTAAAAAAAATACGATATAATGTTTGGTTGCCTAATGTACCACGATTTTTATTTCAAATATGTCAAAATTAATTTTATTTTGTTGCCTAATTCTATTTTCTTAAATGTTAGTTATTGGCTGATTTAATTTAAAAGTAATCGGCCTTATATATACTAATTCTGATTTATTGTATTTACCTTTTTTAGGATTCTAATTTTGCAAGAGAATCGGATTGAGTCAACTACCTATTTTACAAATATCATGCGCGTGAATGACTCATGATTAATGTCAAATTCGGTATTTTTGAGCATGTGTTTTAATTTATTCGTTGCTTTATTTTTTTTATCCTTCTTTATTTGGGGCCTGTAATTAATTTATTTAATCTATTTCCTTGCTTTCTTTTTTAATTCTTCTTTATTTGGGGCCTGTAACTAATTTATTTAATTTGTTTCCTTGCTTTGTTTTTTTTTCTATTAATTTCACCCAGTTAAAATTTTTATTTAATTTTTTATATTCTTCGAATCTTAGTTAAATTCAGCAAATAATTTTTGTAACAATTTAGAAATATTAATATATGGTAACAATTGCATATTCTTACGGATATGAATTAAAGTCTTTAGATAATTTGGCAACGAATAGAAAAATAGAAATTTTGTTTCCTAATTTATTGGCATAAAATTTGAAAATCGGTGGCTATATACACAGAAATCACACGCATGCAGTTTTAACTTGTGCTGAAAAGTCAACAATTGTGGCAGTGATGTTTAAATTTAAAAAAAAAACAGTTGAAAAGTCAACAAAAGTGGCTTTGCGCCAAAAAAGTTTCTTTTTGAGAAAAGAAAAGAATTTTGACTTGCATATAAACAGTACTGTTAATATATATATATATATATATATATATATATATATATATATATATATATATATATATATATATATATATAGATAGATAGATAGATAGATAGATATAGATATTCGTTTCGTATTGAGGGATTTCACTTGCATCAAATCAGATTTTATTTCGGCAAACTAAAACGAAGCATGGAAATGAACACGAAAGATTACTGGAAAGAAGAAAGATGAAACTCTTATTTTTTGTGTGTTGAAATTGTGAATTGAACGTGTATTTATAAATTGGGGAGTAACCTCTTAACTTCCTCTTCAAGATCATGTTGCATGTAGCTCCCAGTACTTACAAGTGAATTGAAAGCAAAATGAATTCTGTTGTTTTAAATTCAAAATCAAAGACTGCGGTTTCAAAGTTGAAAAATAACTTTTGAAAATAAAATATAAATAACTTAGTCCAGAAAATGGCAAAACTTGTTATTTCAAATTCAAAATCAAAGATTGTAGTTTTAAAGTTGGAAAATAATTTTTGAAAATAAAATATAAATAATTTATTTCAAAAAATAGCAAAACTTGTTGTTTCAATTTTAAAATCAAAGACTGTAGTTTCAAAGTTGAAAAATAATTTTTAAAAATAAAATATAAATAATTTATTTCAGAAAATGGCAAAACTTGTTTCAAATTCAAAATCAAAAACTGGAGTATCAAAGTTGAAAAATAATTTTTCCAAATAAAAAACAAATAATTTATTTCAGAAAATGGCAAAACTTGGGCTCGATTTCGGTCCGGCATTCGTGGATGCACGTCGCACTTGCACACAAGTCCATGGTACGGACCACAAATCGGACGTGATCTACACCCCCTCCTACGCGCGCACGTGGAGAGAGTGTTCTTGCATACTAGAGTATGAGTATCTCTTACCAATAAGGCAATACTTTATATACAAGCCCATTTTTCATTATTTTTCCTATATGGAACAAACTTCTTTGAAAAAATGAAAACTCATTTCAACTCCCACACTTTGAGTTTTAATATCTTTCTTCTAACATTCATTTTGTACAAATAAAATATATTATTTCGATGTTCTCACAACATATAACACAATTCCACATTCAAACTTGTCATTCGAAAAATGAGACATAACGAAAATATTGTCTAAAGTTAACCTAAGTTTCCTTCATTTTTATTCATCTTTCCAACAATCCCCCACATGAAGGAAATTGACAATATATCGTGTTAACATCCAACAGTCGGAATAGGTAGGTGTTACCCTTTGAACCATTTTTTTAGAATTACATGTACTTTATACTAGCTGGCCAGTAGAACGCGATATCTTTGAACTGTTCTGCCAATTTATAAAAGTCCATATACTGCACACAAGATTCTTCCTAACTTATTTTAGTTCTCATAGTTATGTTGGTTTATGGCCTGAACATATGTATGGTTTTGCGAGAGGTTTAAGAATTGAGTCTTGCACAATTCTCTTCGAAGCGGGCCCAATTCTTTCTCACATAGGTGATTTTTCATTCAAAGTAGATTACGCTACTCTATTCAGCTCATCGACGCAAGAATCATTAAAAACCAAAGGCTTATCATTTCTTCACACATTTCACTATTAAATAATGGGTAAGGAAATAATATTACCCATAGTTATTCTAATAGTCTTTTTATAATTAAGTTATCTCTTTCAACCTATATCTTGAGATATCCAGTCAACTAAGTTGGGTTTCCATTGTATCAACTCATTTCTAAATGCTTTAATTCCATTCCTCTTGTTGTTTTTGCAATACATTTCGAACTTTCTTCCTCTTCTAAGCCTCTAACTCTATTTTCGCAAGATTATCCTTTGACTTCACGTAGTCAATAGACATAGTCTCAATTGAGAGTAGTTGTCTAATCGTATTATGTCTTTGATGAAGATTTTGCAGGTATACTCAAAATTATAATAGAAATTAATGGTAAAACTCTTAGGTTTAACGGATATCAGAGATGGCCGGAATCGACGCCAAAAGTTTTTTATTTTATATGTGAGAAAATTGTGAAAATTAAAACTTTGACTGATGATTCAATGGAGCAAACGGACTCCGATTGACTTGAATTTCTGCAGGTAAACTCAAAATGATATAAGGTATTAATAAAAATCTCAGGTTAAATGGACATCAGAGTAGGCCGCAATCGAGCCGAAAGTTTCTGACTTATATGTGAAAAAACTATAAAAAAAATGATATTTTGAAAAGCGATTCAACAGGGGCAAACGGACAACTGTTGACTTTAGATTTTGCAGGTAGACTCAAAATGATAACAAAAATTTATGGTAAATATTTCAGGTTATACGGACATTGGAATTGGCTAGAATTAATGCCGAAAGTTTCTGATTTTCTGTGTGAAAAAAAAAACTGTGAAAATTAAAATTTTGACAAATGATTCAACAAGGCAAACGAACTTCGATCAATTTGAGATTTTGCAGGTAAATTTGAAATAACAACAAAAATCAATGGTAAAAATTTCAAATTAAACAGATATCGAAACTAGCCGAAATTAACGCCAGACGTTTTTGGAGAGATGAGAGAGTGGGTTGGATATATGAAAAGTATTTTTAACAAATTGATTCAAATTATAGTGAGGAAAAAAAATAGATGAGAGATCTAGTGAATAAAATATCTTATGTATGTATTTACTGGTCAATATTCCAACTAATTACTGTGAGAGATAGTTTTTATAGTTTTTATATAATTTGGTAAAATTGATGTAAAAGTGATTTGAATGGAAAAAATAGTTCCCAAAAGTGGAAAGATAGAAATGAAAATTATTAATGAGTGGTGATGAGAGATATAAAAACTTGTTGCATCACTTAACCATCCGCCCTATTATACTAATTAAAAGTACATCTAGAATTCTACGCTTCCACGTGGCTTTCTATAGAATTAATGTTCTACGCTTCCACGTGGCTTTCTATAGAATTAATGTTTTTTTATGTGTCTGTGTAATATATATATTATTTTTTTATATTCCTATTTTCTTATGTGTCTGTGTAATATTTATTTATTTTTCTTTATATTCCTATTTTCTTGCCGCATCCCTCACTTTCTCTCTCTCGTCTGTTTTGTTTATTGTTTTGTATCACAATTTTTATTTATTTAAAGTTTTAACTTGCCTTTGTTTTCTCTGTTGCCCATCTAATATTATAACTGTGTTAAATAATTTTTTACACAAATTTTTTAATTTATATTATGTTATTGGCCTGTTTTGATCGGTGTTTCCATATAAATAGAAAATAATTTTGGTTAAAAACTATTCACGTATTAACTAATTTTTTGATACGTGTTTTTCATTTATATTAACGATGATAATCAATTTGTCAACTTGTTTCTAAATATTCACACAAAAATTTAACATTTTATTATATATTATCATAAACTTCTATATTATTTTTTGTTTCCTATTGTATTTTATAAATTGTAATTTTTGACTGATATTCTCATATTTTATTTGTTAATATTACATATTAAGTTATTTTTCCAGAAGAAAATAATTATTTTATATTAAAAATAACTCACAAGAAATATATAATTATTTTTAATATTAAAATAATCTGTTTAAATACCACACGCAATATACAACGCTATTTACACTACGTAGAGTTGGGATCAAAACGCAACCCGCGTGCTTGATACGCGTTTTAAAACACTAATTTTTACCTATACTAATATCTATCCTGTTCATCGTATTTTATTTTTTACTCATGAATTAGAAATGAAATAAACCTCCGATTCTTTTTTATATAAATTATTATTTTTTGCATGTGGTTTTTTGTTTTGACGAGATTTTCTAAAATTTTGAAAATGCACGATTATTTTGTGTAATTTATAGTTTATTCCATAGACATTAAATAATTGTTCAATTGAAATTGATCTTTATTCTTAGAATTCATAATGGTCCGTAATTCAATATTTTAAATTCTTCATCCTGCATTTGTCCCCATTATATCTTTCACCAGATTATAGTGCTTATTTAAATTCTGATCATATACCGATTTCTTATTTCACAGATTAGCTACATAATTTTGAAGGCGGAGCATATATTATTTGATTTATTATTATTTATAAGATGAAAATGCATAATATTTGAGATTTTTGGGATTAGTTCAATAGATCTCAAATTGTATTCTGATATGATATTACGAGATGCTCTATGTTTTCAACTTTGTTCCTTTTTAACTTATTTGAAATATGTAAAAAAAAATTTATTATTTGCAAAATATAATTTTATTTTGAATAAAATTTGATTGTATATTTTTATCAAATATAACATATCCTCATCCTTATTTTTTATTAATATCTTTCACATATAGTTTTAGAAAAAAGTCTATATAATTCTCTATTTGTCTTTATTTTTCACAATAAAATATTTGTCTTTTTGAAATATTATTTGGTGTAGTATTAAAATTATATTTTATTACATTAACATTATACAAGTACAACAGATAAATACTCAATTTCGTCTACATCATAAATTTTTAGAAATTGTCAGCTTTATACTTCAATATCAAAAGTAAAAGTAGAAAATGATTGAAAACACTTTATTATAATAAATACTAACAAATAGAGTTAATAATTTATTTTATAAAAAAAATGCAATGGGTAAGTTGAATAATATATTTTTATTTATTAATATTTATTCATTTTTAAAACTTACGTATTTTTAATACACTCAATATTGTAATATATGTATACATATACATGTTATATATATACTCGTGTGTTAACACGGGTATTACGCTAATTATGAATATAAACAGTAACAAAAGATAAACTTTGTGTTTTTCACGTTGCATAATGAACTAGATTATCCAGTTTGAAAGTTTGGGCTCACCCGCTTGAGCCCATAGTTTAATTATCCTATTTAATGGTAATAAAACAAATATAAATTATTAATTATGGTAATTGATTAATGTGTCATATTTAACAAATATAAGTTATGGTAATTGATTAATGTGTCACATTCTATTTCTGTGTATATAAATTGGTCTCGGGTGGCTGCAACCCAACTTTTTAAGTTGGGTTTAAACTCAAGAAGGTACCTTTAAAAACATTTACCACTGCAAATATGAATTTTATTTGTAATAATAAATACTGGTTTGTATTTGCAAAGCCTGCTTTTTGTTGAAACTGGAGAAAAATGTGAGCCCATTTTTTTCTAAAAACGAACCAAGTTTTTTAATTTATTTGGGTTTTTTTTTTTTTAATGTTTGATGTGGCACATGCCCCAGGAATAATTGAAAATATGGCTTGATTGTTGCAATTACGCTTGGCCGACGTTTAGGTGATCTTCCACGTGTTTTTATTTTAATAGTAAACAAACAAATTGTTTGTGAGCAAATAGTCGTGCAATCATACTTTGAAGGGCCAGGAGGGTCTCTTAACGCCTTCTTTTTTCTTCTCATCGGGAATCAGAGTTTTAATCTGTACTAATAAATAATATATTTTTTATTCAAAATTACAAAAATATTACACTTTGAAAAATCTTTACGTTTTTGGATCGGGACGCCTTTCCCAAGAGCATACCGGGTATTTTTGCTCGAAAATTCTATTTTTGGGCTTAAATGAAAAAAAAAATTCTGGGGGGGCGGGACGCCCTTCCCAGTGGCGTCCCGGGTTGGTTTGTAAATAAAAAAAAACGAAAATTGTAACCCTAACCCTAACCCATACATACTATTTATTTATATTAAGTTATTTTTTATTATTTAATTATTTATATTAATTTGTAATTTATTTATAATATTTTAGGTAAAATAAATAAACATATCATAATTATATCTAAAAATTACAAGAAATTTTATATCAAAAAAAAATACGACAAGATCAAAATAAAAGAAGAAATTTCACATCGAAGATAAAAAAAAATACAATAAAATTAAGATACAACAACAACGAAGATTAAATTAAAAATTACAGTAATTTGATATTACACGGAWGMGATCACATTCGTAATGGCGGATTTCCAATGAGATTGTGGTATTGACAAATGCAATTCAAATAATTTTTATTGAATGCCTGATCCATCAAACCAAACAAAGGTTCTCCATGTTTTAGATATGCAGCAGTAAACTCAGAATCGCCTGCGACGTCGTTCCAAAATCGTACTAGCCAATCTGGCGCTTGCACTTTGTTGGTCTCATGATCCCAAGTGCAATGTTCGTTTCCCAACATCATATGAAAATACCTGTATCGTTTTTCCAAAAGTTGAACTCGAGCGGTTATGTCGTCCATTGTGAAGTCTTTCCCGAACGCACCATTGGTTTTATCCAACAAGATCCACGTGATATTGTTGCGCAATCCTCTTTTGGGATCGTAGACACCATTAAGCTTACTCTCACGGAGGTCGTCAACAAGCCTAGTATTCATATGGATGCTCCATTCGATTGAATTCGTATCGTAGAAAAAGAAATCTTCTTCGTATTCAAAATATGGTACATTGTTAGGCTGATTCGAACTCATTTTTTTCTTTTTTTGTTATGAGAATGCTTAGATGATGGAGAAAACCAAAGGTGTGAGGGTGTGAATTGCTTGTAAAGAATGTAATCCAATCTTCCGAGTTTATAGATGAGTTACAATCTCACAAGACAGTTGTAGTGAATGTGTTGTCGTTGTCACAACTAAAGATGAAAACATAATGCTCATGGTGTAGTCTTGTCATAAAGAAAGTTGATAAACATGTGGAATAATGTCAGGCCTTGTCACATGAAAAGTTGAAAAACCTATTGATACATGTGTAGTATTGTCATCAGCAATTTTAGATAAACATTAAAGAAATAATTTTATTGAATAAGAAGAAACAAAAAATTACATAATTGATTAAATAAGAAAATAGATTACGTGACAAACATTACAAATTAAACACAGTGCATAGTTGCACACTCGACAAAGATCATTTCTGATCCCATTTTATTACACATTTGAGTCCTAATAATTTGATATTACGCATCAATTGAAAGCTGCTTCCATGGTCTTCATTAATGGTGGGAAGTCATACAAATAATACCTCTGTGATGCATCCTCACCGTATTCCTTTATGAACAAAAAAAAAGTTAGTAATTGAAATGAAACCAACACAAACCAAATAATTAGATGTAGCTCGTTGTGTGGACTTTACATAGGTTGGGGAGACATTGTTATTGATAGTGGTATCAATGCATATCAATCGACGTTCTTCATCCAAGAAAACTCCATCCTCAGAAAGTCTTGCCTTCCACCAACCGTACCTTATCTCCATTTCCTCAATCCGATCGTAAATTTCTGCAATAGTGGGTGAAAACATGAACTGACGCTCGAGCATAGATTTTACCATCGGGACGCTCATGATAACGTGTGCTCTTTTTGCACCTCTTCGATACCCTTCATTCTGAGAGCCCAGAAATACCAAAATGGCTCGTTCCATCTCCATGTTCCATTGTAGTAATCATTGTCTATTTTTAGAACATCTGGATGGTTTTCGTCAAAATTGGCCATTATTAGCTAGTATTGTTTATGTTTATTGATAAGTTTATTTGTGTGTACATATATATATAGAGGAGTGATATATGTGTATAGTGTGGTTATTATTCTTCATTTGATTGCATTGCATTACTGTACCTTTGCCAGCTACAATTGTTGTGACCTTGCAGTCACATTTCCCAATTCAAAAACAGTGACAATGCAACACACACACAAAGAAAGGAGAAATTAAATGAAAAAGGAATACGGAATGTGCATTTGCCAACTACAATTGACGTGACCTTACAGTCACACTTCCCCATTCAAAAAAACAGTGATAGTGGGAATCACACCTTTTGACTTGTCTTGTCATCTGGAGGTTCAGGACACAAGGAAGCTCTCTTGTTTTCAAAACAGTATACGCACAAAAGTTTTTGACCTTGCAGTCACATTTCCCAATTMAAAAACAGTGACAATGMAACACACACACAAAGAAAAGAGAAATTAAATGAAAAAGGAATACGAAATGTACATTTGCCAGCTACAATTGATGTGACCTTACAGTCACACTTCCCCATTCAATTGGGAATCACACCTTTGACTTGTCTTGTCATCTGGATGCTTTATGACACACATTACTCTAAAATTTAATTGGAAAATTACTCTCCTTGCTATAAGTACGTTGGGGAACAAGTAATAGACAGTTCATCAGCGAACACATTTTCCTATCTCATTTGAAATTAAGCCAATGGCAAATGAATTCAATGACACGGATGGTCCCCTCTCAATTCGGGTGAAAACACTCGATTATGGATGTGAATTCAACCCCAAGTGGACACTTACAAGAGACGAACGTCTACTGGAATTCCTAATTCTTGAAAATGATACTCGGGGATGGAATCCAAACAACGAACCGTTACCAGGGCAACGGGTGAAGGAAGCAAAGTGTTTGCTGAACTGCTGCTTCAAAAATGAACATGCTGTTTCCGAAGATGACGTCACAGCCAGGATTCTCCAGCTTCAGAACCGATTCAAGTTCTTCAATGAATTCATACGGACCCCTGACACTGTTTGGAACGGGAATGTGAAAATGGTGTTTGGCGATCATAACGTACGAAAGAAGTTTATGCCTGTAAGTTGTACACTGCCTTTTAAATTATTACAAGTAATTTTAATCCTTCAATCTCTAATATAACTTGTCGTGATGAATGCAGGATTGTTCAATTGAAAGCTATTGCAATGCTTTTGATGAGGAACCCCTCCTCACAAAAATGCAAATACTATTTGGAGATGTGTGCCTCACTAACTACGGTGGAAGCTCCACGGGAGGAAATAGGGTAGACCATTGACAGTTGTTTTTCCGACACTGCTCTACTTGTGTGGATTGCATTTGTGTTTTTATTGTGTAATGCTTTCATCTTGTTGTAACGACACTGCTCTACTGTTGCGGTTTCCGTTTGTGTTTGTGTTTCAGTTATGTAGTGTTTTTATGTTGTTGTTGTACCGAATGTTTCGTGGTGTAATATTTTCCGTTAATGTTTTTATTTAATGAAATTTCCAAAGTCAACCCCCAAATAGAAAACTTCGACACTCAAAGATTTAATTACACAAATAAATAAATACTTAAACTAAACATAATGTGAACCCGTTTGAGGGACACCAACAGAATCGATTGGAACGTCATCATATACGTGATCGAAAAATGGTCTGTTTTGGTACAATGTCGATCCTCTATCAGCTCGTTTATGGGTTGTAGGGGGAAGATCGTCCACGGTGGGTTCAAAAGGATCTTCATTTGGTCTACTACCTCCCAACTGAAAGAATTCCTCATCAGTCCCATGACCATCATCATCTAATTCATCTAAATTCTGTTCAGAATCGCTTCCTTCATCTGGTCCGAAGCAATCGGCGGGGTAGTTCGGGATCACCAGTGGGGGAGGGGGATGATGCTCGGTGGGATTAACGGTTTCAAATCCACTATCGTCTTGTAAAATAGATGCATACATGCCATACTCGTTACCACTTGACAAATTCGTCATATGTGCACTTACTTCTAAATCAAAAAAAATTTTATTAAAACTGTTCACATAATGAACAATTTCATCAGAAATCAATAATGTTAAATTTCACAAGCAATTGACACCTAAAATTCACAAACATATAAATTGATATTTATATTGAAGAAAATAATTTCGGAATATATTCTATAAACATTAACAATAAAATGGACATATTAACAAAATAAATTCTTCAATAATGAATAATTAAATCACAAATCAATAAAATAAAATTTCAAAAGCAGTTAACAACTACAATTCATAAGCATATAAATTGACATTTAATTTGAATAAAAAAAATTCACAATATATATTAACACACAATTCATAAGCATAGAAATTGACATTTAAATTGACACATTAACAAACACAATATATATTAACACATTATATAACTAATATAAACACACAATATATATGAACACACAATTAAATAAAAATACAATATATATTAACACACAATTCATAAGCATATAAATTGACATTTAATTTGAATAAAAAAATTTCACAATATATATTAACACACAATATTAAATAAAACACAATAATCATAATAATATAATAAGTTGATAATAAATTGCTGAATTAAAAAAAAATATAATATTAAACTAAGACATTATATAACAAATATTAACACACAACACAATATATAAACACACAATTAAATAAAAACACAATAATCATAATAAACTAATTAGTTGCTAAATTAAAAAAAAAAAAAAAAAAAAAAAAAAACGTACCTGTGTTTCTGCTCCGCCGCGCTGGTGTTGCTGCTCCGTCCGCTGCCTCCCTGTTGCTGCTGCCGGCCGCCGGAGAAATGGTTGAGGGTGGGAGAAGAGAGAGAAAGAGAGAGAGGGGAAATGGGAAATGGGGGAGAGAGAGAGAGGAAGACGGGAATGGGATTCAAAATTTTTTTTTGCAATTTTTTTTTCCAAAAACGTAAAGATTTTTAGAAGTGTACTATTTTTGTAATTTTAAATAAAAAATATATTATTTATTTAATAAACCCTACTTTGAACCCCTACAGCTTTTATTATGGCAAATTAATTTTAGTTGGCTTGGCCTGTAGGGTTGTGTCTAAGATTATATTTCTATTGAAGTAGTTATTGTTATTTGTTAGAGTTATTAGCCATTTTCAATATAATAGTGTTAATTGATCATATGTGACAAATAACATTGACATTTTATAAAAAAAAGTTCTCCAATATATCAATGTTAATGTTATATGTGGTAATTTATTTTATTTATTTTTTAAAAAATAAAGAGAGAGAAATAACATGATTGGATGATATCTTTAAAATTAATTGTAGACATTGTAAAGAGTAATGTCTAAAATTTAACATTGCTCTTAACAATGTCAAATATTTAATGTGACACATAATTATTTTAATGTGTCACATAATTATTTTTATTTCATGTGTCAATTTTTTTACTTTCAACATTATTGTATTAGAGATGCTCTTATTAGATTAGAGTATTTTGGTGGCAACAAGCTATGCGAGAATATTACTCGAGGAAAATCTGATGTTTGTGTTTTTTTTTCTTCCTTTACGGCCGTTTGAAAGGTTTAAATGAAGTGATAGCTAATTCACCACAATTAGGGTTGCAAACGAGTGGAGCTGTTCACGAATGGTCGCGAACAGCTCGAGTCAAAGCTCCGTCAAACTCGAGCTCGAGTTCACAAAGCAGTCGAGCTCGAGCACGTTACTAGTAAGCTCGACGAATTGCTCGATTATATGTGAATTTGTTAAAATAGCCCTGTTTAATAGTATTAATTACAAAAATACTGTGATTTTATTAGATTTATAATTAAAAAACTCGAGTCGAGCTCGAGCATACTCATTTGATTGTCGAGTCGAGCTCGAGCAGCAATCTTTTTGGCTTGTCGAGCTCGAGCATAAGTAAAAAAGGTAAATCCTGGCTTGAGATCGTAAATGCTAGACTTGACTCGGTTCGTTTACAGCCCTAACCACAATCAATTCCTTTATATTAAGTGTATATTTGGTAAGTATAATAAGTTAGCTTATGTCTTATTTAGAGGACTTATGAACTCTATGTATTTAAATAAGTCTTGTTTTGTTGCATGAGTTTATTTGAAAAGTCTGAGCTTATCTTAAATGCTACTATTACAAACATTTCAAATAAGCTAATGGAACTTTTTGATTTTACTCCTATTTAAACCCTTTTATTATTATTATTTTATAAATATTTTTTTTTTAATTTCACCACTTTATTAATTATTAGATGCATATCTAGGAATTATTTTAGTATTGTGAAAATATTATTATTATTATTATTATTATTATTATTATTATTATTATTATTATTATTATTATTATTATTATTATTAGCTTGAATATAAATTGGCGTATAAAGGAAAAAAAAATCCTCTCCCCAATCCGTTAAAAAAGTATTGTGCAATTATTGAAAATTATATAATATATAATATATATATATATAATATATATATATATATTATATATATATATATATATATATATATATGAAATTGGTAATAGAAACAATAATAATTAAATTTATAATCCTAATATTATATAAAAATAAATAAATAATAGCATTAACACTATTATTTTAAACATGTAATTTTGTGTAATTTCGTATTTTGGAGCCAGCTTATCAACAAAATTGCCAAACGCTTTTATTTAGATCATCTAGCTTTTCAGCTATCAGTCATCAACTATCAGCTCTCAAATAACTTATCAATCATCAGCTAGCTTTTCAGCTATCAGCTTTGTCCGCCAAACATACCATAATTGGTAAATATTTCTAATCAACTTCTGATAGCTGATTAGGTTTAAAAGCTCTATTTATGAAAAAATTACAATTCGTAGATTTTTTTTAATCAGTGATAGCTGGTTGGAGATTTTTTTCTTTATAAATTATTTTATATATATACTAACTTATCATTTTATAGTTTTTTCATAAATATTATTTTTAGACATAATCTAAATAATTGTTTTGATATCATTATTTATATTTTTTAAAAAGTCTTTATTTATTATTCTAAATGTGTAAGATATTATTTTTCATATACTAGAATTATTTTATATTTTTACACAACTATTATTTCTATACATAAGGATTTTTTTTATTTATCGATATAATTATTTTCGTGTCATTGTTTATATTTTTTCTCTTAGTTTTTAGTTTTAGGACGTCTTTATTTATTATTCTAAATTCATTTATTATTATTTTTATATTCTTCTTGATATTCATGTGTATTTTTTTTTTAATATTTCTCAAGTAAATTAACATTCAATCAGCTATTTTAATAAATTAATTAACTAAATAGTATTTTATAATTAGTTATTATCTGTCAACTATCAATATTCAAATTAACTCAATTAGACGGACGTTAACTTGCTATTTTAAAAGAGAAACTTTTCTCTTGCTTTATGTTTTTCTTGAAGGTTATGGATAATGACCCAAACTCTTATAAGTTAATCTTATGTTTTAGAGAAAATCCTTTTTTACATTCTAAATTATGATCATTTTGACACTTTGCTTCCTCAATTTTTTTTTTTCGTGCAAATTATCTCCTAAACTGTACGAATTTTGCACTTGAGCTCTTGAACTTCCTGAACTTTCATTTTTGGTGGAATTTTTGGTTGAATCTCACTCGTGTGAAATACACGCTTACATATAAGGGATAAAATTGACTTTCCATCTCTTACTTATGACTCATGCTCAAAACAATGGCATGTGAGCACTTGTGACCTATTAAGATAATGTTCACATTAATATATGTATACACGTAGGATTTGAAACCTACGTAGTGCTCACGTGCCATTATTTTGAGCGGGAGTCATGAGGAGATGAAAAGTCAATTTTAACCCTTATATGTTAGCGTGCATATCACACGAGTGAGATCGGTTAAAATTTCCACCAAAAACAGGAATTCAAGAGATTAAGTGCAAAATTCGTACAGTTTAAAAAATAATTTGCACGAAAAAAAAAGTTTAGAAAGCAAAATATCAAAATGACCATAATTCAGGAGGTAAATTTTTTTTTTCTCTTATGTTTTATATCAAGAGTGTTCTGATAAAAATTTTCTTTTACTATGGTAGAAATTTTTTAAACCGATTTCGGGTAACTAAGCATTTTCCAATAATGACAGAGGGTATTTCACTCCAAGGTCCGAAAAAGAAAACCATAAATTCAGGAGTATTTTTCTTTTTGTTGTCTCATCTTTCTTCTTCTTCTTCTTCTTCTTCTTCTTCTTCCTTTTTTAATCCTTCAACCAATCTCATCTGAATGCCCTAATTGAAGTAAATTGTCTACCCGTCCTTCCGTTGGTCTCATTCCCCACCGCGAGCACAAATTCTCAATTCCTTCACCACTCGTCTCTTTTCATCCAATCACATCTCCAATAATTGCTGATTTATAGTTGTTGTTCGACTTTTTCACTCTCTCAGATGCTTCAATTCATCTGCTATACTGAAAACTTGTTACTTAACCCTGATCCACCCCTATTGGGTCCAAGGGTTTTGGTTTTGGGGGTTACCTATGTGTACTTATCAATATATTTGTAGGCAAAGGTATTTGTTTGTATTTGGTGGTGTCTAATTATTATAACCGGTAATCCTCCTTTTGGCCAAAGGAATTTTTTATTTTTAAAATGCTCGTCAATGAGTAGAAATCGGGTCAAATTGTAGAGTTTTTATTTCGTGAAATTGTCTGTTTTTGCCTCAATTGTTTTTTTTATTGTATTTTGCAGATAAGTTAATTTGATCAAATGGTGGAAAGTGCAGTAGACGATGATTGGCAGTTCCTTTCGCCTTTAAGTGAGGTTTGAAAAGAGCAACCAACATTGGTAGAAGGGCATTTAAGTCAATGTCTAGCTCTGTTGGTGTCACTAGCACCCGTGGACATATTCTTAACGTGATTAACAATCTGGGTAAAGTTACTTATTTAGACTTGTGTTTTTATTTCTCTGTTTTTTCAGCATGAGAAGAATAGATGCTTATCTGCCTCGCAAGTGCACTTTTTTTTGTTTTGGGTGACTAGGCCACCACTTGGTTGAATTTGAACGTGTATTGGGTAAATATACAAGTATTTATTGACTTAATTGGTTTAGATATTAGTTTCAGTCTTAAAATATCAAAGGTCTACCAGTAGGCAAATGTTGATCTTTTTGTGCAACGGCAAATTAGTTTTGAAGTCCTTTTAAGTGAGACTGGAAAGCCGAGATTTTCTTCCTTTTGTTTGCTTATCAGCTCTGTTAGGGTTTTCTATCCATTATTTAATTTGATAATTGAATTAGTTATTGTGAAATGTTAGCACGTCGCTCTTTACACTAGACATGCTTCTGTTGGAAGGTTTAGGGTACAACTCCTTCCCAAATTCTTTGTGATTGAGAAGTCTAATAATGTGTCAACGGATAAAGTGGCAATTTCATATGGGAAAAAAAAAAAAAAAAAAGAGATGTGAAAAAGATGCAGATTGGTGAGAAGAGGAAGAAACAAGAATTGGCGCTGCGTATGAGAGATCAAGAGTGCGAGATATTCAATTCTTCTAGAATAAAATATACAACATCTTTGAACAATAAAACAACACTAGTATTTTTATTGCTTTTGGTTCCTCCGATTCTTGGCATAATATGATGCGTGTTTTGCGTCTTATGGGCATTCCCTTTTGACAGTTCTATTTCCACAACCATACCAAAGTTAAAGTTGAAGAAGACGCATGGCCTTCTTGAGAAGATTTTAAAGTTGGAAATAAATCTGCTTGCCGGGAAATAAAAAGGCTAAAACGGCAAATTAAGGTAAAATGATCTACCATTATTAATCAATGTTGGTAAAGGATCTACCTGTTTGGCCGAGAAGGCGGTGGTGCGTCTGTACGTTGGTGAAGATGGTTTGGGTGGTGCGTCTGGACGTTGGTGAAGATGGTTTGGTTTACTTGGGATTTATCCTTTGGGGTTATGTGAGGATGCATTTTGCACATGTTTTGGTATTATATAACAACTGTAACAGAAGTTGATAATATATGTAATTGTTGATTGTATTTTTACATAAAATATAGATTTTAGGGAAGCAAAATATTTCCCTCTTAAATTTCACAAAATTTTGATTTTACCTATTAAACTATTTTTTTATTAAGTTGCCTCTTAAAGTTTGCGTTTTTTATTTAATTTGCCTCCTGAAAAGTTGCGGGACGTCGTTCACGTGAATTACACGCGAGGGCAAAAGTGTCTTTTTAGTTATACCTCGTTTTGGATTTTTTTTCCTCCTCAACTAACTCATCTTTTTTGACTTTGTTTCTTAAAGTATTTTGCTATCAAGTTGTCTTCTCAAATATGAGTTTTTATTTTTGTGAACTTAACTCATGCCAGTATTTGTGCAAAAAAAGAAAAAGAAAGTCAAGATACCAATGGACTCGGCCCCCGTATCTTTTTCTTCTTTTTTAATATATCTTTCGCACCTTAAAAAAAATAACAATATATTCCTAATTTTTTAAATATAAATAATATAATTTTAATACATATAATATAATTATAATACACTTTTCAATACAACTATCACTACTACTAATAATATATAATAATTTATGAGTAAAATTATAAATTTAACTGATATATCTAATAAATATAAATAGATAATACGAGTTTTTTACAATATCAATAACAATTTTTGTAACTTTTTTTCATTGCTTTTTTTGTTGTTGTTGAAATATAATATTACTTTTAATATACATTTTAATTTAAAAACATATAGTATAATTATAATGCACTTTCAAATAATAATAATTATAAGGGACAATTCTCATATGATCTGATAGTTAAAAAATATATCCCAAAAAATCCAAGTCTAAGTCAAACTTCCGAATAACTCATAGAAAACTACAACTAGACCAATGTACCCCTATAGTCAAATGGTCAGAGAAAACATCCTTAATCAACGCATACTTTATATATATAACTCATCATCTCCCCGTTTCTTCTTCGATTTAGTTTTTTTTTTTTCTAAACACTCGCAGAATAATTCCATTCCGTACTAGGCGCTGAAAGAAATTGAGAAATCAAGAACAAAATTGGAAAAATCTTGAATTATATTAGGGTTTTAGAATCTTATTCTTTGGAGAATGTACCTACCCGTCGTATTGTTGGAAGATGGCGATCAATGAAGAACACTTGTAAGTATTTTTCTACATAGTTTAGTATGAGAATTTTAGTTGATATTCAATTGTAATACAACAATTCTTTTTCCTACCGAATTTCATTGAATTTCATAATTTTTGGATTCAAACTGGGGTAGTATATAATTGGTAATTTACATTCATAGATCTTAATATGTAAATAGAGTAGTATGCATGAGTGGTTAATGTAATTTGAGTGTGTTATATAATTGGTAATTTACATTCATAGATCTTAATATGTAAATAGAGTAGTATGCATGAGTGGTTAATGTAATTTGAGTGTGTTGAGACTTTCAGTTAGTTTCATGATTGATTTGTTTTGTAGTTTTGAAAAAGTATTGCAAGAAATTTAGTAGTATGTAATTTATTTTTTGTCCCTTGTTAGTATTTTTGGAATCTTTAGAATCAGATTGCTATATTTGTTTTGGGGCAAAACTTAACCGGTATGTAATTTTGTGCCTAGTTTTTATTTCAAAATTCCAAAAAAATTCAAACTAATATTGTATTGGCAACTGTTTGGTACAAGATTATGAAATTTAGTAGTATGTAATTATTTTATTTTTGTCTCTTATTCAACAGCAAGAAATTTAGCAGTGTATAACTGCAAGAAATTTTGTAATTTGTACTTTATATTTTATTTCTTTTGCAATAATTTCACAATTTTTAGAATCTGTCTCTATATACGTTTGTGTGCAAGAGTTCACGAGTATGTAATATTGTGCCTAATTGTTGCCTATGGAGTATGGATTTTATTTCAAAATTCAAGAACATTGAACAGAAGTATGGTATTGGCATGCAATTTTGTGGTACGTGATTATGAAATCTAGTAATAAGGAATAAATGGTATTTATGTGTTAATGGTATAAGGTTGAAGTGTTTTTATCTCTAATAATGTAGACAACATAAAAAGATAGCATATTTAATTGTTAAATATGGCAAACTCAAATTTTGTAATGTGTGTTTGAATAGTCCACCAGATATATTTCAAAGTTCCATAAAAATTAAAAACAACCCTATCATCCAAAAAATACAGTTTTGAAAATGAATTTACTATTGCATATTGTGGATTGTATAGGATAGTATTGAATTCAAGTTATCCGACGGTTTGCACCTGGATATTTGAGTTTTCCAGACCTTCTTAGTCTCTTTTTCTTTTTTCTTTTTCTTTTACTCTCATGTTTATAATGGTTTTGCTCTCTCTCTCTCTCTACGCACGTGCGTGCGCTTTTGTATGTTTTTGACTTGATTTGACTGATGAATTTTTGTGTTTTTGATGGGGGCATCTATAATAATTCGATTGCTTTTTGAGGAAAATAAAAACCTGTAATGAGTTTTGTTTTAAAAAAAACTAGGGTGTAATTATTTAATTTATGGGACTTACTAGTTCATAATTATGCAAGCTAGATATTTTTTGGATAAAGTGCCGAGGTAGTATTGAATTGATCGGGGAGTACATTTTTCTTTTATAAATGTTTTGTAAAAGTATTTGGTTTCGGGAAACCATACACTCAAAAAACTATGTTTGATATTGCATATTGGCAGTACCACAAGTTAGCATGGTGTAATTGTATATGTGTTTCTAGGTAAGTGCATTGAATAGTATGGAATTGTCCCTGAAATTTCTGTAGTAGTATTTAGTTAGATATGTGTAGTTTAGCAAGTGTTAGTACAAGGTAGTTTGAAAATGCCGGTGTAGTATGCAATTATGTACTTGCAGATGTGTTTTTTTCTAACTGTTAGTACAAGTTGGTAGAGTAATCTTTGGAGTAGTATGTGTTTGTTGGTTAGTTATTTTTGTAGTATGCAATTGAATTGGAATTAGATATGTGTGTTTTATTAATTTTTAGTACAAGGTTGTTTCAAAATTGTTGTTGTTTGTAATTGGTGTAGTAGTCTATAATTTTAGTTCTCTATTCTGCTTAATGTTAGTAAAAGGTGTTATGGAAAGTGTAGGGGTAGTATGTAGTTGTTTATTTAGTTATGTGTAGTCTGCAATTGAAATATTGGTATGTAACTATTTTGTTGTCTACTCAATAATTCCGGAAATTGATTTTATCTTTAGTATTTTTTTCACAGTAGTATAGGATTTATGTCACACTACTTCAATTAAATTCATACCACACAGTGAAAACCTTATTTCATTTTTTTGCAGTTCAGAATTTTTATTTTATGTAGCATGGAACTTCCATTAACTAGTATCGGATGTTATTTTTGTACTTTACAATTTGCATATTACTGGACTTCTATAATAGCTAGTTTATAATAGGTAGTGTTCAATTTCATATTGATTTTGGATAATAGGTAGTATTCAATTGTTATTGCTGGAATGATTGCATATTGCATAGTGCAGTTTATAAACTACACTAATATGAAATTGCATATTGTTTGTTTTATTTGATAATATGGAATAGGTAGTTAACAATTTGTTAGTTTGCAATACATATTTTTACAATTTCTTATTATGAATATGTATTATGGATTCAACTATGTATGAACGATAATGGGGTTTTCAAAAAACTACAATATTATCTATTCAGATGCTAACCACAATGTATTTCAACAATATTGCAGGAATAATTGTGCAGTTTAGGTATGTTACTTCATGAAGCATTTGGCGCGAAAGGAAGTGAAAGTTGCAACACGATAGTTGGAATAATTTGTTTGTTTATATTTTTACGTGAAACTCATAATTTTGTGGTGAAATATTTTGATTAATAGTGTATTACGACCGGGTAGTCTATTTTTGTTTGTGTATTGGTATATTGAGTAACAGTTACTTATTGATATAACACGTGTAATGTTTAGCACTACTTGATTAACATAAATACATATTGTTAATTTAATTTTGTACTACTATAGCATACTATATCTCAATTGTTTCGTACTAGTAGAATAAAATTCCATTGTAAAAAAAAATTACACACTAGTATAATAAAACTTCATACTACACGCAAACAAAAATTTAGAATAAAACTCCATTGTAAAATAAAATAAAATTACATACTAGTATAATAAAATTTCATACTACACGCAAACAAAAATCTATATTGGGCGTTGTGTAGAAGAGAGAGGATTATTATTGATTTTTTCTTTACTTATCAATTAGTAAATTGAGATGATTCAGCAGAAAATTAAGTAAGATTAATTTGATAATTGGTATTACTTACCATGAATAACATAAATATGTTATGTATTAGACTAGGGTATTATAGACAATTATATGGTAATTTATGATTTAGTAGGACTAATTTGACTTAAATGTGGATAAAAGAATTTGGGTGATTAAATGGGATTATATTTGTTCAATTGTGTATCAAGTGGGAAGTTTCCCTAATTAGTAATATATACAAGTAATATTATATTATAATATAATACACTTTCAAATATAATATACACTACAAAAAAAACAGTGTTTTACCGAGGGAAAAACTCTCGGTAATAAGCAAAAGGCCCTCGGTAATCAATTTACCGAGGGCAAAGAGGGAAAGCTCCCCTCGGGAAATCCCTCCTCGGTGAAATCTTTCGAGAGAAAATATGCCATCGATAATTTTTTTGAGAACATTACCGAAAGTTTATTTATTTGGTGTAGTTTTGTAAATCTATGATTTTGAAAAGTGATGTTAAGTTTCATGTTAAACAACACCAGACCTAACATCAACCAGTTTGGAAATTATAATCTTGTAACACAACAGATGTTATGATTGATGTTAAGTAACAATAGTAATAACATCAAACAGAGTAATACTAAATTAGCAGCGGAATAAACAAAAGATAGAACACACCAATTAAACTTTTAGTCGTAAGTATATGTACTTACGGACTTGGGTATACAAACGCGAAAACTATATTACTTAATCGTTCAAGATCAATTACAAAATATCTAAGTAATTTTACGAAAAACAATTGTATCAACACTTGATACAAAAACACTTGTTGCTACGCTTGATATGATCTCCTCCGTTGGTTATGCAACGTTGAAGATATCTTGATTCTGAATTGCAGCTCCAAGTAGACTCAGTACTTGTGTTCTGCTTCTTGAAATCGTCGAGTGCTTTCTCTCCGTATTTCTCTATTCCCGTGTCTCTGCTTCTTGCATCTTGATCTTCTCCTATAAATAATTAAGACTCCTAGACTTGAAGGACAAGTCAGAGATAACCTAAGTAAATTAAATAAAGTCCTAATTTCCACTTAGAAAACAAATCTAGAGTTCTAAAGTATTTTGACCCCAAGAAAGGCAAATAACTAAAAAAGAATTATTGTTAAGAATAAAATTCTCAACAATCTCCCCCTTTTACCTTTTTGGACAAAATACAAATGACGCAAACTCCCCCTAAATAAATAAACATCGTTTAAACAAACAAACCAACATCAAAAACAATATTAACAGAAGATAAAGCACTGGGCTGAGGAACTCATTGACTACGTTTCCTCTTCGACCGACGAGGGGATGCCGAAGGTCCTTCACCCAGGGCTTTCTTCTTCCTCAACAACCCCTTCTTTTTCTTCAGCTTCGTCTGCTTCTTAAACCAGCCAAAACCTCAGGAGTTGTACCATCCATACCATCATCAGCGTTCATCATTTGCGGCGTCATTCTCTCCCCTTTTTTGTTCAGAGAGCAAAAGAGCCTCAATAAACGAGTCCCAAAGTGCCTGCAATTGGGCAATATGGTTATCAAGCAAAGTAATCTAGGCTAGAATAACCGCAGCAGAAAAATGGACCATGTTGATATCGGTGTCAGTAACTCCAGAACCGTCACCAAAAGGAACATCAGCTTGAACAGGCGCCTGCCATGGGAGATCAATAACTCGGGCTTCAGCCATGTGCTGGCCACGCAAAAAGAACCATTCAGGCTCTCCAGTAAGCACATCGTCTCCAGTAGGCTGAAATCCTTGATTTTCCAATAGACTGCAAATAAGAGATGGAAAGCAGAAGGAGGATTTGCCTTTGTCGTAGCAAACCTCGGTGCCTAAAGAAGACAATCAAATTCTGTCTTTCAAAGATGTCGATCGGGACTCGGCGCTCAACAATCATGCCACAGTTTTGGTATTCAGAGAACAACTCCTCAACTTCGCTCGTTAGGAATCTCGTGGAAATTGGTTCCATGTCTTCAATCTCAATGGTCTGGGATGGAGCTTCATCAGAGTGGTCTGAGGCAGCAGATGTGATCGGTGCACCGCTAGAAGAAACAGAGTCGGGATTATTATCGGAGGATGGAACTGGACCAATAACGGGTGATGTCGGCTTTGGTGACAAATCACCGGACCCAACATCATCTTTCTGGTGGGTTATCACATCAATTCCATTCCCAGCCTGACCTGGAAAAACCTGCACCTCCGGATTAGCGTCAGTGGGTACCGGAATAGGAACGACATCCTGAGATTTGAGCGGTGGCGAACCGACAATCGGTGTTACAACCAGTGATGGGTTTTGGGAGAAGGTTCCACCGATCTCTTCACGGATATCCAATCCATCGAATCTTGAAAGATTCACTGGTGTCTAGTCATCGGACGAATTCTGCACGCCGGTAGGGAGCTCGGGAATTCTGCTCAGAGAAGACATCCTATTGCAAATCTCAAAAAGAAAACAAAAACAAGGGCAATTCGAGAAAGACTGGGAAAAAGTTTAGAGTTAGAGAGTTTTAATTTCAGAAGGATTAAATGGAAGTGGGATAAACACAGTAACAAATCGGAATCTTTAAACAGGAAAAAAAAAATTACCGTTGTCCTAGGAGAGAGAAAGGTAAGGTAAAAACCCTAATTTACCTATTATCCGTTTTTAACCCACAAAATATCTTCTTTCCATCCAAAAACCCCACCCCCCCTTAATTTAGGACACACGATCTCCACTCAATCAACCAAAAATCCAAACCAAATCACACGTCCCTACAATTGCATAAAACTGAATTAGAGCTGGAATTTTGAAGCATCACCATAGTCGTAAAAATACGTACAGGGTGAAGTTTCGCCTGCCACGTCAATCCTCGTATTACCTATCCAGCTCAATGATTATAACACCACTGAAACAACTGATTCACTAAGCCTTCAACAAGATTAAGAGAATTCAAAAAAAGACACAAGCACAAGTAACGGAACACACAACATTTAGGCAACTTCACAAAGTATGTATGTCCTAAATTGATGCCTAAAAAGAATGACCTAAAAATGTAAAGACAATACTTAAGGTTTTAGTGACTTGATCAGTGTTGCTTTTCATGACTGATAACATTATAAACAACATTACTTAAGGTGAAGTCAATGAAAACAGACCCCTTAACCCAAGTTAATGACTACGTCAAAATCGCTCAATAAGGTGAAATTTAAAGATTGGATCTTTTTAATCCAGATTATCTTCATCTTTTAAAGATTTGAAGAGAACAGTTTATCTTTAGCAAATTGCTATTAACACCTTTTGTTTTTGAACCTGGGAGAAATCCAATTTCTGCGGGAAAGATTCACAATCACCTAATTCAAGAGGTTAGTCTTTTTGTCATTACTTTTATTACAACACATGATCTTTGCACCAAAGACCAGACCCAATGCATTCAATTTATGTATCAAACAGAAAAATAAAAATGCATGCAAATTATACAAATGTTGTGACTGTTGGCAGAATTGGGCGTCACAACATCAAAACCAACATGGACTAGACAATGCACATACCGAGATCTCTTCTCAAATGAGAGAAGGTCTCGTAGTCTAATGCCTTTGTGAAGATGTCAGCTAGATGATCGTCTTTTCCTACATGCTTAAGACTTACTATCTACCTCTCAACCAAGTATCAGATAAAGTGATACCTAATGTCAAAGTGCTTGATTCGAGAGTGTTGAATAGGATTTTTTGAGATGTCTATGATACTTGTATTATCAAAGAGTACGGTCAGAATACGACTATGGAGACCTTAGTTTTCAATCATCTGGTTCATCCATAAAAGTTGCGTACATGCACTTTCAGCTGCAATGTATTCAGCTTCAGCAGTAGAGAGGGAAATGCAGTTTTATTTCTTACTGTACCAAACGAAGTTACTACCCAAAAAGAAACACCCTCCACTGGTACTCTTCCTATCTACAACATCACCTACCTAAGTAAATCTAGAAAAATCATCAACTATAACCAAAACATACCGTTTACCTCTAAGGCTTTCCACCTCCTGTGGTCTCATGAGGTCCATGTGCATGAGTTCAAATCAATTTGATGTGGTGAGGCTCTGTACATGTGGGTATGGCACCCTGACTTGTTTTCCCTTTTGGCATGTTTCACAGACTGGAATGATCTTTGTATTGAGCTTCGGTAGACCATTTACCTCTTCTTTCTTCACCAGTCTTTCCAACATCTAGTAGTTGACGTGTCCGAGCTTTTGATGCCACACCTTGGCATCGATCAATTGAGACAACTTGCAGAATACATCGCCATTAATTTGACACTAGTGCAAAAAATCTATTATAGAACAGTCAATCTAGAATGCCTCATAAAAAGACGTTCTAGAATATAAGCTGGTAGTATTTTCGTAACAAAAGTGTCATATACCAAAACGCCTTTTTTAAAGACGTTCTGGTATATTCTATATCTAGAACGTCTTTAAGAAAGACGTTCTGGTATATTCTATATCTAGAAAGTCTTTATAAAAGACGTTCTGGNTAGAACGTCTTTAAGAAAGACGTTCTGGTATATTCTATATCTAGAAAGTCTTTATAAAAGACGTTCTGGTATATTCTATATCTAGAACGTCTTTATAAAAGACGTTCTGGTAAATCCTATATCTAGAACGTCTTTATAAAAGACGTTCTGGTATATTCGATATACCAGAACGCCTTTTTTTTAAGACGTTCTGGTATATTCGATATACCAGAACGCCTTTTTTTAAGACGTTCTGGTGTATTCGATATACCAGAACGCCTTGAAAAAGGGTGTTTTGGTATATTGTATTATTATTTATTATTATTATTATTATTTATTAACACTTTACCTTACATTTCTAGAAACCCTAAAACAGAAATCGAGCAGCATTCATCTCCTCTCCTCTCCCCTGCACCTCCGATTTAACCACCAACGACCATCATCTTGCAATCGCCACCACCAACTACAATAATCAACCGATTCGAAGCATCCAAACCAAAAGATCTAATTCTACCCCAATTTTAGCCCCCACCATTCCCAATAACCACAATCGTCACCGCAACCTGCAATCATCAACCGGCGGACCCGACAACTGGGAATCGGCGGCAGCGTGTAGGCGCGGTGATGGCATCTGTGAGGCGCCTTGTTGGGGGTTGCTGGGCAGCGCAGCCCGCGATTGATTTGACAGCTCAAGGCCAATGGCGGTGGGGATTCGGGTTGACTGGATTCGACAGCCAAAAATGAAAGCTCAAGGTGAGCGACTGATTTCAGAAGGCTTACCGTTATCTCTCACCTCCAACGATGGCCTGTTTTCTTTCTCTCTCTTTGTTCAGACTTATCCGATTAGGGGTTTTGTTCTTCAATCTTCCTAAAATTTTCGACCTTATTCGGATCAGGTATTATTCTTTTACCCGTTTTTTATTCTCAAAATCAGCAATTCTTTCAGATCTGTGTTAATTTTTATATGATTTTCAAAGTCATTGTCATATGTTAATTTTGATATGATTCTGTAAAGTCATTGTCATATCAGCAATTAAAATTTGTTGCTTTTATTTGTAGAACAATTCGATGTGTGGTGCATGATTCTTTCCCTGATTGAATCTATGCAAATCGGCTTTTGATTTTTACCTTTCAGTGCCAGTTGTTCCTAATATGATTAGCAAACTTGAAGTTCAATTCCATATGATCCCTTCACTTAATTATATAACTAAAATTAGTATCTCAGCACTTTCAGTCTTCAAATTCTCAGATCGTGCGAAAGAAATGCTCGAGAATCATCTGCATCTCCAGTGGCAAGAAACTAAAAACCGGCAAGCCGGGACCCACTTCAGCCCCTGCATCGCTTGAGAGTGTTTTTGGTATAACCACCGTTGAGGCTGAGGCTTCGTCTTGCTTGGCTTGGGTTCGTGTTGAACACGACAACTACTAGATCAACATTCTTCTTGGGCCGCCAAATCAATAATAGTATTCAGGTTCAACTTTGGATCCATTGTTATATTTAGTCGACTCTAATTAAGTGCTAATCCTACGAGTGATTTTAACAAGTGGTGCTTTATTAGGTAGATTGGGGAGAAGCGAGCATAATCCAGGCAGAGCGTATTTTGCTTCAAAATGCACTGATGGATCCTTTTAATGAGAGGTTTCTTTTCCTCTCGGACAGGTAAATTGTCTTATTTCACAGTGAAATAATAATCATGTTGATCACTCATTGCTTTTCTGGAATCTAAAGTAGATTTTATTTCTAGTCCCTGGCTTTTTGCACTCATGAACGAGAATAGTGTAACTGATGAGTTTTTTGTTTTTCATTTTTTACAGCTGCATACCTCTATACAATTTCAGCTACACATATGACTATATAATGTCTTCCTGAACTAGCTTTTTGGATAGGTGGAGTGGACATTATTTCCTGTGTGTACAACGGTTCATTATCTTTTTGTTTCTTTTTTCTTAAATTTTCCTTCTTTCTTAATATTACAAAAAAATATTGAATAAGCAATTCGTATAAGTTTCTACGTATTCGATTATATTAGCAGCTTTGCTGATAAAAAAGAAGGTCGCTACAATCTGAAAAGGCATCCAGTAATTCCTGTTGATAACTGGAGGAAAGGGTCTCAGGTAACATATAATTTCCTATAAAAAAGTGGAAATAGAAGAAACAAGTTCTGTTATTCTGTTACCAAAAGAATAATAAAAAGGAAGAAAATAGAAGTGAGAGAAAGAAGAGAGAGAGAGAAGGCAAAAACATGAGTTATGTTGTGGCAAAATCACGAGATAAATAAAAAGGAAGGTGGGCTTATCGCATGTTTGCTTCACGCAAGCAACTATATGTGTGTCTGCTTCATCGCGTGGCTTCAAAGTAATCATTTTTGTTTAAAAACCAAACCTCCCAATAACAACAACAAATACCACCAAACCCTAAAGCCCATAAACTTTTTTCATTTTTATTTTTTACCCCCCCAAAAAAAGAAAAAATAAATCGAACAAACCCTTGTGATGTATATTGAAGTGGGACTTCATTAAAGATTCTGAATTGAGGATAATTATGAGTAGTGCTAACGTGGCCAGCAGTAGCGCGGTGGCCGGAGGCGGTGGAGTGGGAGGTGGCTGTGGCGGTGGTGGTCGCGGTGGAGGAGGAAGAGGAGGGGCATGCAAGTTCTTGAGGAGGAAGTGCGTGGCGGGTTGCATATTCACGCCGTATTTTGACTCGGAGCAAGGCGCGGCGCATTTCGCGGTGGTGCACAAGGTGTTTGGAGCCAGCAACGTGTCAAAGCTGCTGCTCCACATCCTGCCGAGCAAGCGACTGGACGCGGTGGTCACGATTTGCTATGAGGCTCAGGCGAGGCTCCGGGTCCCGATTTACGGCTGTGTGGCTCACATCTTTGCTCTTCAACAACACGTATTTAATTAATTATTTATTTATATATAATTATAGAGTTTTAATTAATACTATGTAATATTTTTTACTTTATTTTACAATAGATTGTGAGATAAACTAGGAAATTTATTTAATTTTCGACTAGAAGCTTAAATTTTTAATTTTTAATTTTCCCTTTTTGATAGAGTTTGCAAACAATCACTAAGTGGAGTTAGATTTTGTCCCTATCATGAATATAAATGGGCTTTATTCATGTTTTTCATGCTTAAAAAATCTGTCTTATTAGAGTTGGTGAACTAAAAAGACAACCTTTTGGTTTATTTCTCTTCTTCCGTTACAAACTTCTGTTGCTTCATCTTTTATTTATCTTCTTGCGATCTTTTTTTTCTTAGTTTGAGGATCTTGAAAAATTAATATGCAAATTTTATTTTTTTTAACAAAAAGAAAAAAGCAATTATAATGGCAGCTGGCATGTCCGAGTCCTCAAGTCCCTGGATTTTGGAAGAGACTGCTTTTTTTTTCTTAGATAAATTAATTTTGTGAGAAGAATATTTTATTAATTTTATGTAACAAACATTGGAAACTACAAATTAGATTGACGATGGTGATCTATGATCTTGTCTCATTTCATTCCTGGCTATTTTTTTTCTTGTTTATCTTAGGTGTCGTTGAGTACGTACTAAGGTTTGATTTTATTTTAGAGAGCTTAGGAATTGATTAAATTTGTTTGAAGTAGCTGGAATAGTGGTACTATATTTAAATACCATGGAGAATTTTAAGGAGTCGAAGAAGCTGTGTGGACCATGATGTGTTTAATTGGGGGAACAGTTATATGCTTTGCTAAAATCAAGAAACCTTATTCCCTGGCTCATTATCTTATGATGATGTGAGTCCATTATTATATATTTGCACTATTTATATGTTTCTGTGACTTTCTTGCAAAAATTCTTAAAATGTTGTTGTTCTTGAGGGTATTGGTCGGTCATTTTATTTTGTGTGTTATGCTTGGGAAAGAAAATGTGACAAGTTCACACATGTCGGGTGTTTAGGTAGTATATAATAAATTATATATTTTTTAAATATGTTTCAATAAGTGATTAGGGCATAGTGATTAGATGGGCTTGTGTAGGGTTAAGACGATGTATAAGTTGGATTAAATGAGATTTAATTGGATGAAATTAACATATAAACCATATATAAGAGTTATAAACCGTAATTTAACTGTTTGATTATGAAGTGTCGTTTACAGTTTTGACTGATGATTTACATTATTACTATTATTAAAGATGTCTTATTAAGTTCTCAACAATTACAAATATGCTGCACTGATCATGAGTTTCTCTGGAGCTTGAATTTTTATAGACAATGAGTTGTTGCTATTTTAGATATACATTCAATAGAACTAAATAGTATTTTGAATCCAAAGCCTGTAATTTAGGGAAAAAAAATCATTTTTATGGCCAAAGAACCTCCATTAAGGACCTCGATTTTCTTAACAGAAGCGGTGAAGAAGCTATGGTATGGAGCAAACATGGTTCTGATCTTGCACGTTTTATTAATTTAATTACTTAATTTTTTTATTACTATTATTGGACATTTACATGTTTTCTTCATTATAAATTACAGTATTAACGTATTCACTAGAGACGCACCATTTTATTGGCTTTAATTGGTTTGTAGTCTCCATTCATGGTTTGAGCTAAGTATCAACCAGTTGAGAAATGATCAATTCGTTAAAGCTAGACTTTTATATCATTTAAGTTTTGAGTTGTGGTTGTAAATTACTTACCAAAATGGAAGTTGATATTGCCTTCTTACAACATGTTGAAGTTCCGGTTCCTATTCCTAGTAAGGGCGAGGTCCTTCTAAAATTGACCTTAAAATTAATGTTTCCAGGTTTGGCTTGTTAATGGCGATGTGAAAACTCGAGTTCCCGATGAAGACATTGGTAAATTCTTCAGTGGGGATTGCTATATTGTTCTCTACACGTACCATTCTCACGAAAGGAAAGATGACTACTATTTATGTTGTTGGATCGGAAAGGACAACATTGAGGTACTATAATAATGAATACAATAAATGCATTAGTGGACAACGAGAAAAAAAAAAGAGATGCTCCAAGCTCATTATTTAGTTATTTGATTGTTATTTATTGTAATATCAAACTATGACAATTGACTTGAGATAGAAATTTATGTCCCTTATAATATTCTACCTCTCGATCCTGATAATGCAAACCAGGCGATCAATAAAATCCAGAGGTTTACATCGAAATCGACAAGTCCACTTTAATTTCCATTTTTGATGATTTTACTTTTTTTTAATGCTTTATTATCCGTATTTTCAGATTCAAGCAGCCGTATTGGCCTAAGGATTACAAGAAGAAAAAAGATGATGATGTTCTTGACTGGCTTCAATCCATGTTTGGTTTTCAGGTCCATTTTCAAACAATAGCGCTTTATTTCACTTTATTATAATTATTATTAGAATAAGTTACAAACGTTTGGATTTAGGAATATGCAATTAATGGTTTTGTTTGATTAGGTGATGCTTTGTATGACTTTAAGAATAAATTACTGGATCCGAACAATGTTTTACAAAGTTGGGACAATTCATCTAACAATAAAATAATATTTTGAAATAACATTATTTGTGTTGGTTTGTTTTTGGTGAAAGAGAGTTATACGGTAATGACTTAACTGGGCATTTCCTCTGGAATTTGGGAGAACTTTCGATTGAAAAGCTTGGATGGAGTATGTTAGCAAAGTCATCTTTCTAAATTTATCATATGCATATTTGTATTTTTAAGGTTATTATTTTCATTTCTGTTTTCGTAATGTTCTTAATTTTTATCATAACTCTAGTGGTAGTGTTAGTCTTTAAGCTATCTAGCTAACATTACCTTTTCATAGAAATTTCTATGAATGTCATTAATTTGAAATGTTTTTTTGCTTGTAAGTTAGATAATGATATGTTTTGGTTATGTTGGTATTAAGTTTGTGATTATTTTGCTTTTGGTGTATTTGTTGGTTAATTAGGTATTGGTGATTTTAGTGTATTTGTTGGAAGGTGTTTTGTGAGAAAATTGTGATTTACGAGGGATGAACAGATCTAAAAAAAAACCCTGGAATTCCAAAATTGTCAAATCTAGAACGTCTTTCTCAAAGGTGTTCTGGAAAATGTATATCTAGAACGTCGTTTTCGAAAGATGTTCTGGAAAATGTATAATCTAGAACGTCTCTTTTGTAAAGACGTTCTAGAAAGTTTATTTTCTAGAACGTCTTTCTCAAAGGCGTTCTAGGAAATGTATATTCTAGAATGTCTTTTTCGAAAAGACGTTATGGAAAATATATATTCTAGAACGTCGTTTTTGGAAAGGCAATCTGGAAAATGTATATTCTAGAACGTCTTTCTCAAAGGCGTTCTGGAAAATATATATTCTAGAACGTCCTTTTTGAAAAGACGTTCTGGAAAATGTATATTCTAGAACGTCTCTTTCGTAAAGACGTTCTAGAAAGTTTATTTTCTAGAACGTCTTTTTTCAAAAAGGCGTTCTGGAAAATGTATATTCTAGAACGTCTCTTTCGTAAAGACGTTCTAGAAAGTTTATTTTCTAGAACGTTTTTCTTAAAGGCGTTCTAAAAAATGTATATTCTAGAACGTCCTTTTTGTAACCGTTCTAGAATGTTATTTTCTAGAACAGATTAACTGGAAAAAATTATTTTCTAGAACGGGTAAATTGTTTTTCTAGAACGTCTCAAATAACCATTCTAGAATATCGGATATTCTAGCATTCCTCAGAAAGCTCTTATGGAAAATCAGATATTCTAGAACAGCTCTTGTCAGAACGTCTAGGCAGGGCGTTCTAGAATAACTAAAACAGGGCGTTCTAGAAAACTGTTTCTGCACTAGTGTGATAGCAATTGTCCGATGTCCTTTGGCCAGTGAGAATACAATCATTTCCTTCATCATAAACTCACACTTTTCTCGTGTAAACTTAACATAAAAACCACCATCACACAACTGACTTATGTTGATTAAGTTAGCAGTAAGTCCTTCAACAAGTAATACGTTCTAGAGCTTTGCAATTCCTGGAACATAGAGAGTTTCTTGCCCAATGATCTGACCATTTGTCCCTCCACCATACTTCACCTTTCCTCCGTGGAATTTAATAATGTTTGAAAGGAGGTCTTCAGATCCAGTCATGTGCTTGGAGCATCCACTATCAAAATACCATGCTCCTGGAACGTGAGACTTTAAAGAAGTGTAGATCATATTGCAATTGATCTCACTCTTTTTTACCCAAACTTGTTTAACCTTGGTGTTGGTTTTGGTGTTAATACCATGGGACATGTCACGGGACTCAACCTGCTGCTTTGTCCTCTGAAACTGATTTTTTTGTTGCCTGCTTTCTTCCAGCAGAAAGGACAAATATGACCAGTATCACCACAGTGATGACAAACATACTGCCTTCTTCTCTTTTTATGACGCTTGGTCAACTTCACATCTTGGGCAGTTTGTTGCAATTGTTGTTCAGGTTTAAAGCCAATCCCATGCTTCGTGGATTATGGAAATGACATTCCCAGATTTTCATCTAACTTTGCAGTTCCCTTATTGAGATTTGATAGAGTATCTTGGGCCTTCTTTAAATCGGTCTTTACTCGTTATAATTTCGAGTCTTTTCTTGTAAGAGAAGATTCCAGACGAGTAATTATTTCCACTTGATCATCCTTCTCATGGGTGAGTTTCTCAACCTTGATCATGAGAGCTTTCACCTTTAGGACCTAATTTCCCCAATTTGCAAACAATTCGTCATACTCCATGCATAGTTTCTCATACTTGTCAGTTGTCTCTACAACTTCTGCCTTCAGACACAAGACGTTGGTATTGATGTTTCCAACATGAATGTCGTCATCCCAGAAAACATTAGCGAACAGCGCAGGAACTGACTTGGGTGAGTCAAAGTCACCTTCATCTTTATCATACTCCTTTGCAATCTGGTTCTTTTTCCTCAAGTGTTAGCACATTCGTTTTTGTAATGCCCCCAACCTTTACACTCGTGACATTGAATTTCACTGAGAGGTTTAGGGGAATTTGATGTCTTGGACTCAAAAGGTGAGGGTTGAAAATTAAAAAGCTTTCATCCAGAAGATTTTGGAGGTGGTGTCTCCGCATTGAATTGTGGAAATGTCCCTCCAATGTTATTTTTTCTCCTCAAGTGTTTGTTGAACTTCTGAGTGACCAGAGTGACTTCTTCCTCTCCAAGGGTGGTATTTTCAATTTTAACAATTCTCTTCAGTCAACAACTTCACTGTCATCATCTGAGTTGACATCAGAGGTAAGGGCAATATTCTTCTCTTTCGAGTTAGAACCAAGATGTTCCATCTCGAACATTTTGAGTGATCCAACTAAGGCATCGAAGTCTAGATTGTCAGTATCCTTTGATTCTTCAATGGCAACCACCTTCACGCTGAACTTCTTTGAAATAGACCCGAGTAATTTTCCAACAAGGCGTGAATTGAACACGACCTCGCCAAGTTCTCCACACTCATTTACAATCTCTGAAAGTCTCATAGCATAGTCCATGATGGACTCTTTTTCATCCATCTTCATCGACTCGAAGGTAGCAATCAGCATTCTTAATCTTGACCTCTTCACATTTTGTGTTCCTTCGCACACCCTCTGCAATGCATCCCATGTATCCTTTGATGAATCGCACTTTTTGATCACTTTGTAGTAGCTTGAGTTAACATATCTACATAGGGTGTTGATGCACTTGGAGTTCCAGTTTGAATTTGCTATCTCATCAGCGGTCCAGTCTATTTCCTTCTTGAAGAACGTTTCTCTATCAGCATCGGTAACTCGTGGTTTCTCCCATCCAACTAGAATGGTTCTCCACGCTCGTTCGTCAATATTCTTGATATGCCACCGCATTCTCTACTTCCAGAGAGAGTAATTCTCTCCGTTGAGGATAGGAGGTCGCGGTGTCCCTTGAGCGTCTATAAGTCAATGAATCTACAAAAACAAGGATCGAAATACTTAATGCCAAGTACCTTGCTCTGGTGCCAATTGTAGTTTTGTAGATCTATGATTTTGAAAAGTGATGTTAAGTTTCGTGTTAAACAACACCACACCTAACATCAACCAGTTTGGAAATTATAAACTTGTAACACAACAGATGTTATGATTGATGTTAAGTAACACCAGTATTAACATCAAACAGAGTAATACTAAATTAGCAGCGGAATAAACAAAAGATAGAACACACCAATTAAACTTTTAGCCGTAAGTATATGTACTTACGGAGTTGGGTATACAAACCCGGGAACTATATAACTTAATCGTTCAAGATCAATTACAAAATATCTAAGTAATATAACACTTGATATAAAAATACTTGTTGCTACGCTTGATATGATCTCCTCCGTTGGTTACGCAACATTGAAGATCTCTTAATTCTGAATTGCAGCTCCAAGTAGACTCAGTACTTGTGTTCTGCTTCTTGATCGTCGAGTGCTTTCTCTCCGTATTTCTCTAATCCCGTGTCTCTGCTTCTTGCGTCTTGATCTTCTCCTATAAATAATTAAGACTCCTAGACTTGAAGGACAAGTTAGAGATAACCTAAGAAAATTAAATAATGTCCTAATTTCCACTTAGGAAAAAAATCTAGAGTCCTAAAATATTTTGACCCCAAGAAAGGCAAATAACTAAAAAAGAATTATTGCCAAGAATAAGATTCTCAACATTTGGTAATTACAAGGCCCTAAATCTGATTGCCCTCAGAAAAACCGAGGGAGACTGGCCCTTAAGAAAATCGAGGGAGAATTCCCTTAAGAAAAATCGGGAGTGATTCCCCTCGAAATTACTGATGGCGTTTTCCCTCGGTTTTTCTGAGGGCGCAATCAACCTCGTAAATACCGAGGGGGCGTAAATCCCCTCAGAATATTAAAAAATAGCATTTTTCAAAAAAGGAAAACACAAAAGGGATGGCACCTTCGGTTTTTCGAGGGGTTGGTTTTTCAGATGAGATATCTTCCCTAGGTTTTTTTTCCTTTTTTTAATATTATTTTTATTTATTAATTTTAATTCCTATTTTTCTATTAAAATATCCCACAAAATTTTAAAATTTTTATTAATAAACAGACAAATAAACAAACTAATTATTATATAAAAATCTAACAAATTACAATTACTAAATTTATTCAACAAAATGTTAGTAAAAGTTTATCCAAACATTCGATACAAAGAAGTCCTATGGCAACGGAGGCTGCGGCGGGTAATGCTGTAATCGAGCTAATAGCTCGGCTATCTGCGCGTTCACCTGCGTCTGAAATTGCTGCTAATCCTGTCACTGCTGCTCACGTGGTAGCTCAGACTCATTGTATCGCTACTCCATCGCCTGCTGAGCTCGTCTTGTGGCCTCTAACTCCTCCCTCTATGTTTGGAGCTGCGCCTCGAGCTCCCTCACGTGATTCCTATCCTGCTGGGAGGAGGAAGAATAACTGTCTCAAAAACCTTTCGTAGCAGCCACCAACTTCCCCAACAAGCCGATGCTATAATGTCGGCATGTACCCGACCCAACGATGTCGAGATAAATGAGGTCAGGGTCAACCTCATTATCCGGATCCTGTGAAGAAGAACGTGCCTCATCCAGACGTCGCTCGTACTTCTCCTGAAATACAACTCGTTAGTAAATTCTACATTAAAACCAAAGAACAAGTTAAATAAAAAAGAGACTCACATTGTGTTACTGGATCTCATATCGATCCACGTGTTGTCGTTATTCTTGTGCGTACGTATAAAAACCTAGTACGTAGTGGTCGGCTCACCCGTCTGCCGCTCCTGTATCCAAAAATATTTATTAGATAATTAACATTAAAAATAAATAAATATATAATATATTATGATCTGAAATTACTTACGATCCCCCCCCCCCATGCTTCGACATCCCAATACCCAGACCAGCAAGCTCGCTCTTCCTATTTATACAACACTGCTTTGACCTTCTCTTGTTCTTGGGCTTATCCCACTCAACATTCCAAACCCTAGTTGAAACGCATGATATATAAAATATAAATTATAGATAATAATAAATTAATTTAATAAGAAAACATAACATAATCATTTACCTTCAAACCCCCTCGTCAACGATCCTCGGTGGCTGACCAGTGTGATCATGAAACAACTTATACTCATTAAGCCACTTCCCATACTTGTCCTGCATCGTCTGGAGAAATGTCTTATGTATAGCTTCTAGATTATATAAGTCCTCGTCCAAATAACAAATCTCCTACAAAACAAAATAATAATTACAATTCACTTGATACGTGATTCTTAAGTTACAATAAAAACAAAAAGTTTAGACTCAAAAAAGTAATTACCTTAAACATTTCCCACCATAATATACGAGTCTCCTTAGAGATTGCCTTAACCTGCCACCCGGCGGGATGGAGCTCCTTCTCCATGATCTCCCGAAATATGTTGGTTAGCCTGACCTCCCTGCTATGTAGCATGTAATTGTGTTTGTGGTTACAAATATAATTTAATAATAACAATGATTAATTTTATAATTATTAATTTACTTATTTCTTCCCGGCGATATAAACAAGTTATCGCCTCTGTGGTGGACTCGATTCCTATCGAGATGTACCCGCATCAGACGGTATCTGTGTGGTATTATTTGGGGTCGGCGCTGAATGATCAGTACCAATGCCCACGAAATCATCATCAAAATCAGTTAAATGATTATCTGACTCCATATTTCATCGATCTAGGCTGGATCCGCGTCCACGACCTCTCGGCATCTGATAAGAGTTTATATAATACGAGTATTTTACAAAATACCAGTATATATATATATCAACCATTTTAATCAATCCAAATATAAATAAATTAGTTATACAAGAGCATTTTATAGTATGAACAATTTACATATATTTCGATACTAAATCTCGAACGAGTCTAAGATCAGTGTAAAAAAGATTATCTTATGGATCAAGATTATTTTAAATCGCATTGTTGGAGGGACGAAACCTCCCGGACGGCGCTGTAAACCACGTCGTCACAAACGTATACTTCAACCAATAAATCACAACATGTAAACAATATCAACAAACCATAACATATTGTTAAACAACATCAATCAATCGCAACATGTATATAATATGAACAAACCATAACATACTTACATTAAACACAACGAATCACCACGACATTTAAAAACCACCACCACAAACACTTTAAAAGATAATTGCATAATTGTATAATTGAACCCTAATTATACAATAATCCATATAATGAACCCTAATTATACAAAAACACCTAAATTAAACTTTAATTATACAAAAACCCCTAAATTATACCCTAATTATACAATAATACCTAAACTAAACCCTAATCATAAAATAATCCCTAAAGTTTAACATAATTTAAAGTAATACCTAAATTAAACCTTAATCATACAAAACCCCCTAAACTAAACTTTAATTATACAAAAACACCTAAATTAAACCTTAATTATACAAAGACCCCTATATTAAACCCTAATCATAAAATAACCCCTAAGTTATACCAAGATTATACAATATAATACCTAAATTAAACCTTAATTATACAAAACCCCCTAAATTAACGATAATTATACAATAATACCTAAATTAAATCTTAATTATAAAAAACCCTAAATTACTGATAATTATACAATAATACCTCAATTAAACTTTAATTATACAAAAGCTCCTAAATTGAACTCTAATTATACAATAATACCTAAATTAAACCCTAATTATATAATAATACCTAAACTAAACCCTAATTATAAAATAACCCCTAAATTAATGATAATTATACAAAAATCCCTAAATTAAACCGTAACTATACAATAATACCTAAATTAAACCCTAATTATATAATAATACCTAAACTAAACCCTAATTATAAAATAACCCCTAAATTATACCCTAATTGTACAATAATACCTAAATCATACACCAATTATGTAATTATATTATATAACTTTTGATAATAAAAAACTTGATTCATAAAACAATTAAAACCAATTACAAAAAAAAAAGAGAGAGAGAGAAGAGAGGATTTACCTTGTTCAGGCGGAGGCAGCGATGGTGTTCGGCTGACGGTGGCGATCCTCGGAGGTGAGCGGAGGGCGGCGACTCAACTGGAGGCGAGCGAATGGCGACAACAGTGAGCGAAGGCAGAAGAGCAGCGACGAGTGGGGCGGAGGCAAGCAGCAGCGGGCAGCGGGGGTGACCTGCTGCTATTTTTAGGGATGGGACCGAGGGGAATATGCTCTCCTCGGTTTTTTAAATAAAGAAGAATTAAAAAATAGAAAAAAAATATATTTACCAATTAATTACCAATTCTCGTGGTTCTAAGACAACGAAACACACCTCGTGACACCTTCACAATTTACGACCCTTCGATACTTTGCGTTTCCAACTGAACAAGTTGATTGATCGATCGTATCTTGGTTAATATTGGTCAAATTACACGACATGTGTAAATACATACATGCTCGGTTTTCTAGCGAAACTGGGTCAAAATCACCCCCACGTGCCTAAAATGAAGAATATGGTTTATTTTTACGTTTTTTGTATTCTTTTTCTATTTTTTATGATTCAATTTTTTTTAAAATTTAAAGAAAATAGAAAATAGAAAAAGCGTATTTACCGATCAATTACCAATTCTCATGGTTCTAAAACAACACAACGAAACACAACTCGTGGCACATTCACAATAATTACGACGCTTTGATACTTTGCGTTTCCATATGAACAAGTTGATCGATCGTATCTTGGTTAATGTTGGTCGAATTACATGACACATGTAAATACGTACATGCTCGATGATAATCTTCTAGCGAAACCAGGTCAAAATAACCCCACGTGCCTATAATGATAGGATATGGTTTATTCTTACGCTTTTTGTATTTTTTGGTATTTATTTTTATTTTTTTAAAATTTCAAAAAAAAACCGAGGGGATAAAATTTCCCTCGGAAAATACCAAATGGATATATTTCCCTTCAGGAATTTCCCAGGGGTTTTTTCTCCCCTCGTTTTTTTAAATTCAAAGAAAATAAAAAAAAATCAATAAAGTTGAAAAAACATATTTATCGATCAATTACCAATTCTCGTGATTCCAAAATAACGAAACCACCTCGTGGAACCTTCACAAAATTACGACGCTTCTATACTTTGCGTTTCCAACTGAGTAAGTTGATCGATCGATCGATCGTATCTTGGTTAATGTTAGTCGAATTACACGACACGTGACATGCTCGGTTATATTTTCTAGCAAAACCGATTCAAAACCACCCCACGTACCTAGAATGATAGGATATAGTTTATTTTTACCCTTTTTGTATTTTTTTTTTCCTTTTTTTTTATTTTTTAAAATAAAAAAAAATAAAAATAGAAAAGACGTATTTACCGATCAATTACCAATTCTCGTGGTTCTAAAACAATGAAATACACCAGTTGGCACCTTCACAAAAATTACAACGCTTCGTTGCTTTGCGTTTTCCAACTGAACAAGTTGATCGATCGATCGTATCTTGGTTAATAATATTGGTCGAATTACAAGACACGTGTAAATACATACATGATCGGTGATGTTTTTCTAGGAAACCGGGTTAAAATCACCCCACGTGCGTAAAATGATAGGATATAGTTTATTTTTACGCTTCTTGTTTTTTTTTTTGTTTTTTTTTAATTTTATTTAAAATCAAACAAAATCGAGGGTTGCAGATTCTCCTCGGAAAATCCCGAGGGGAATTTACTCCCCTCGATTTTGTTTGAATTAAAAAATCTCATATTTCAAAGAAGACACCATCGAAAAGAATATAGATGGTGACTAAGATAATATTTATGCACTCATATATTTGTCTTTGCACAAGGTTATACAATATTGCACGCAACTCTTACTTATTCGTTTATGAACCTCTACTAACCAAATATTTTGCGTACCAGTTGGTAACTATATATAAGCCTGATAATTCATATCTACGCATATTTGATTACGCAGTATATGTGCCTATTGCACCCCCACAGCGCATTCATATGGGTTTCTAAAGACGATTAAGTATTTCTGTTGGATATGAATCTCCAACAACCAATCCGCTGTTTGAAACCTTTGACAGACAATCTCTTTACCGCTAAATTTTTGGTTTTGTCACTCTAATGAGACAGTCTTCCCATCGTTAGGGGGAGATAAGAAAAGGTATTTTCTAATTGAACAACAAGAATAGTTTCATACTATATCTCATTATGATCCCCGCATTTCACAATGTAACGTGAAAGTAAAGTGAACAATTGATCTTCAAAGTATAAAAGACTTAATTTCTAAAGAGACGAGATCATCTATATACCAGCTGCAAATGTGTCTGCAAGGTTAAAAGTTCCCATAACGAGCACAATGTCACAGATTAAGACATTGCAACCATACTTAGTGGAGGTATGGTTGAGGTCGTGGCTCCCAAAAGGAACAGGGGGAGGTCACTTGGTTCGATCAATACTCGCCCAAGAAATAAGAGGGCATGTATGTCACAATTTCAATTAATCATCAATGAAGATGATTTCTCTCATGAGATTATCTCTATTTATACTTATGTCCACGAATCATTACTGGAGGACGCTCTGATGTTTAATATGATTTCAGAGAATAAATAAATCTCAATGTACCATGAGAGTTTATATGAGTTGATGGAAATATTTTCCACACACATTGACGATATATATACATTGTGGCTCAAGAAATCATAGAGCACGATGGTATCGAACCACGCTCTATTGAAATGTCAACAAAGAGCAAATTGGCCTAATTATAAAGAATCAATCCAGGTAGAACTAAATTCATTGACAACAAGACAAGTATTTGGTCTGGTAGTGCTAACCTCACCAAGTGTAAAGCCTGTAGGACATAAACAAAGTTTTGTCAGAAAGCGTAGCGAGAAAAATAAAGACATGAGATGCAAATTTAGACCTGAAGCACAAAGTTTCTCACAATGCCATGAAATTGACTATGGGGATATGTACTCTCCCATAATAGATGTTGTAATTCCAAAGAATGAGAATGTAGCTTATACATGTGGTTACATCATATCTTTATGGGGATCATGATTTAGAGATATATATGAAAGTGCTTGATGGCATTTCCTTGCCAAGGCAAGTGACTCTAAGCCACAGAGTTCATTTGCAATTAAATTGAAATGATCATTATGGATTGAAACAATTCAGACGGATGTGGTATAGCCGTCTAAGTGACTACTTGATTGGGAAAAGATAATCTATACCCTTGCATATTTATAAAGAAAGAAAGTTTTCAAATTTACGATTATAGTTGTATATATCGATGATATGAACATAATATCCACTCTTAATGAAATAAGAGATATCACTAGTTATTTGAAATTCTTAATTTGGGATAATGAATCATGGGAAAACTCGGTCATATTAAGGCTTTAAACTAAACCTGAGTTTGTGGAATACTAAATTCTACAGTTTGCATATATCCAAAAAATGATCAGGCGATTAAATATGGATAAGTGCAATATGCTAGCACTCATTGATTAGTCAAAGTGAAGATATAAGAAAAGATCAATTTCATCAGCGGAATGACGAAAAACTGGTGGGAGCTGAAACTCTCTACCTATGTACAATATGCGCATTATTGTAACATTACTAATACACTTGACCAAATATTACTTTCTCAAAATTGTTATCTTGATTTAACTCAAGAAAGCGTAGTGTCACTGGATTGGAATCAAAATGTACTTTGATACCTAAAAGAAACCATTGACGCGAGTTTATTTTCCCATTCATAAATATAATCGGGACTGCAGATGGTCTTATAACCTCTAAAGAAAATGTTGAGTTTACTTCCTACCGTGAAACACCAAATAGTATCGTTGATGTTGGTTACTCATTGATCCATGTAAAGAGATCATTATCATACATGTAGTAGTTCGTGATTATCAATGGTAAATGTTATGATCATTCATATATCTGATAATAGTGGCTTGAACTCTATCAGTGAAGAAAATGTGATAATACGAGTAATATCACCACAACTCTTCTACAACCAACAACTATGCACTTTCTCAAGAATCAAGTAAATTGAGGAAGTGAAGACTTTTAAAGTTCTCTTGATAGATGTACATGTCAAAGAGAGGTGTAGACTTTAGGGGGAGTCTCAGCATATGTGAGTTGTACTCTTTTTCCTTAGACCAAGTTTTATTTTTTTCCCATTGGGTTTTGTTACTTGGCAAGATTTTAACGAGGCAACAATGAAACACCATTTCACTCTTGACTTGTCACAAAGGGGAGTGTTGAAGGAAAAACACAATTAGTGTGCCTTCGTCAACAAGTAACTGATAAAGGAAAATTTAGGTATTTGTTATATTTATGTATTATGTAAACATGTATTTGATACCCTATATAAATGGAGATTTGATGAATAAGAGAACCCTAATCCTACCGTCTCCTTTGTGTGTTCTTCTTTTCTAGTTTTCCTTTTACAATAAACTCTTAAAAAGCTTATTTTTGCATCTTGTAATCTCTCTTTAATTTTTCTTATTAAACAAACTAAATAATCTTATAATTATTAAACATCTTATAATATGTTTTGAGCAGCTTGTAAGCTCAGTCACTAAACCCTAGTTTACACTTAGCTTGAGTCTATTTTGACTTGATACCAACCACCTATTTCACACACACAGCCCGATCATCCGCCACCATACTCCGCCCGTATTTTGCACCGCGTCACGTACGCTAGACCACATTCTCTCTTTTATTCCCTTGGTTGTTTGTTATCTTCTTTTTCGTCTAATAGTTTCTAGGCCAGATATTGCAATACAGTTTTATACCGGACCGGATTGTTCCGACGATCCATGGTCCAGTCTTATTTATGGCTGTTATTTTTATTTTTATTTATTTATTTTCCTAAAATCTTGGTGCCATGGCGTGCACCAATTTCTCTAGTGAAAAAGTGAAGAAGTTGGCATCTGATGGGCAGGTTTATCGGTACATAGAACTATCACAGAGACTCTATGCACTTCTATGTAGTGGACTGGACTATGTAAATTTGATGTAAATAAGTTTTTGTATTAATTTGTATGGTTTGGATAGATAGAAGAAGCTTGAGGAAGAAGTAGAGGAAAAGTTAGAGGAGAGAGATGAGAATGATGATGAAATTCTTGTAACTGCTTTTTTTTTCCCTTCGTACTATTCTCCTCCCAATATAATAGCATGTGGTTTTGAGACCACTTAATTCTATTTACTAAAACATCCTCCTAACATTACCCTAAAATTGGACTTTAAACTTTAACATACATTAAGAAATCCCCTTAAGCCCATATTGCATAATTTTGGCCCACTTAGTATAATTTATCCAACGCGGTTTTGCATTGTTGGCCCGCCTCCGTCCGAATCTTCGCCCGACCCGCTTTCTTTTCCAAATACGACGTTTGATCGAATTATCCCCCCAAATCCCCTTTTTCCTCCTTTTCCACCTGATTTAGGGTTTGCTTCTCAATCCCTTTTCCCCCCTTCTCACTCAATCCTAGGTCCATGATAATACCCCCCCGATTGATTGATCCTTAACCCCAAAGATCAAAGCTTGGAAACTTTTTGTTGATAAACTTGAGATCCTCCCAGGTAGCCTCGTGAAGAGCTGAGTTCGTCCACTGAATCAAAACCTGCGACACTGGAACCCCACGACGGTTGATGCTCCTGGTCCCCAATGCTGCCAAGGGGGCAACTTGGAATTCTCTGTCCGGTGTGGTGATTGGTAGATCTTTGGTGGTGGACACATTTGGCCCCACCTTTAGCTTAATCAAGGATACGTGGAATACGGGATGTATGCGGGACCCCTCCGGAAAATCCAACCGGTAAGCTACTTTTCTCAGCTTTTCTAATATTGTGTAGAGGCCGTAGTATATTGATGATATCTTAAGGTTTTTCCTGATAGAGATAGAATCTCTTCGAAATGGCTGCAACTTAAGACAAACCTTGTCCCCAACCTCAAAGCTGCGTTCTTGTCTATGTTTATCAGCATACATTTGCATTCTCTGTTGTGCTTGTAATAGATTCTCCTGATGAACCCCTTAGCTAATTCTCTCTAGTGTAACACTTGTCTTACATCATCATTCTGAGTTCCTAAGTAATGCCCCATTGCAGTGAATGGTGGAGCATCCATATAGAGACTCAAATGGGGTTGTCTTGAGGCTGGTATGGTAATTGGTGTTATACCAATGTTCTGCTAGGGCTAGCCATTTAACCCATCCCTTTGGATTATGGTGCACCATGCATCTTAGGTAGTTCTCTAAGCACTGGTTGACCCTCTCAGTCTGACCATCTGCCTGAGGGTGGTAAGCAGTGGACATGTTCAATTGTACCCCCATTAGCCTAAACATCTCCTTGAAAAAAGCACTGGTGAAGATTTTGTCTCTATCAGAAACAATATGTAGGGGTAACCCATGCAATTTGTAAACAGTGTCTAGGAATTGAGTAGCAATAGTAAGGGCAGTGTAAGGGTGTGATAAAGTAGAAAAATGTGCATATTTAGTTAGCCTATCAACCACCACAAGTAGACACTCTTTCCTTGTGCCTTAGGTAACCCTTCAATGAAATCCATAGAGATATGGCTCCAAGTTTGTTCTGGAATAGGTAGTGGTTGCAACAACCCAGGGTAACCCCCATGGTCAGGTTTGTTCCTCTGACACACTTCACATTATTTAACCCACTGAGTGATGTCAGCCTTCATATTGGGCCAGTAAAAATTTATCTTTGTTCTCATATAAGTTGCCTGCACCCCTGAATGTACCCCATAGGTAGAATTATGCATAGTAGTAACATTCTCCTGAGGTTTTGATCCTTACCAATGCACAACCTGCCCTTATACCTGATGAGATCACCAATGATGGTGTATTTGGGAAAAGTGGTGGGGTCAATAGTGTTAGCTGATATAACTGCCTGGAACATGTCATCATTGGTATAGCTCTGAGCCACCTCCTTCATCTAATTAGGAACAATGGTAGTAATAGCAAAGCACTTATCACCATCAAAGCCCCTCCTTGATAGAGCATCAGCTGCTATATTTTCTTGACCCTTTTTATAGTGTATCTCATAGTCTAAACCCAAAAGCCTGGTTATCCATTTATGTTGAACTTATGTCATCACCTTTTGATCCAGCAAGTATTTGAGAGCTTGCTGGTCAGTTCTTATCACAAACTTTTGCCCATGTAAGTAATGTTTCCATCTTTGCACAACCATTAGCACTGCCAAAAACTCCCTCTCATATACTGATAATGAATGATTCCTAGGGCATAACATCTTGATCATGAAAGCTAAGGGCCTCCCTTCTTGCATCAACATTGCTCCCACCCCCTTTCCACTAGCATCTGTTTCTAACACAAATTATTTAGAAAAGTCTCATAAGGCTAAAACTGGAGCAGTGACCATGGCTTTCTTGAGTGACTCAAAAGCAGATTGTGCTTCTTCATCCCAACCAAACTTATCCTTCTTCGGGAGGTTGGTTAAAGGCCTTCATATGACACCATACCCCTTAATGAACTTCCTATAATACCCAGTTAACCCCAAGAACCCCCTGATTTGTTTTAAAGTTTTAGGTGTTGGCCAATAAACCATGCTAGTGATCTTCTTGGGATCAGTGGATACCCCAGTTTGGGATATGATGTGCCCCAAATACTTTACCTCCAACTTCTAAAACTGCACTTACTACCCTTAGCATATAACTTGTTGTCCCTTAGTAGCATGAATATTAATACCTCCTCTAGATGCTTCAAATGATCACTCCAAGTTTTACTGTACACCAATATGTCATCAAAGAACACCAACACACTTTTACTGAGCTGTTCCCTAAAAACTTGATTCATGAGTGATTGAAAGGTAGCAGGAGCATTGCACAACCCAAAAGGCATAACCAAAAATTCATAATAGCCATTGTGAGTACTGAAAGCATTTAGAAGTCTATGCTCTGGTTTCATCAAAATTTGGAAGTAACCACTCCTTAGGTCAATCTTTGAAAAGTATTTGGTTCCATGCAATTCATCTAGCAGCTCATCAATTACAGGAATGGGATAATCATGCTTAACTGTGAGCCCATTTAGATACTTGTAGTCAACGCATAGCCTCCAAGTAGCATCCTTCTTCCTGACCAATATCACAGGTGTAGAATTAGAAGGTTTATGGATATACGAATAATTCTAAGATTCACGATGTTGTTAATCAATGTTACCAACATTAGTTAACAATATCGACCAGAGTAAATTTAAACTTATGCAGCGGAAATTAAAAGGCGAGAACGCGATTAAACAAATTCAGTTCACAAGTAAAAGTACTTGTGAACTTGGGTGTACAAACCCGAAAACCATATTACTTTCTTTTTAAGTTCAATACAAAATATAAAGTAATATATGAAAACTAAATATCAAGAAACTTGATACTAAATACTTGTTGCCGGAATAGCAAGATCTTCTCCGTTGGTCACGCAACTTTGAAGAACTTGTTAATCACGATTATTAGCTCCAAATAGTACGTCGTGTTCTTCCTTCCTTGCTTTGCCGTGCGTCTTGCGTCGTGCGATTTCTCCTTGAATTTCCCGTGCGTAAAAATCCTTCTCGAAAAGTCGTGAATGTAAGAGTATTGAAGGTGTCCTCTTCTCTTGGCTTTGTCTTGTCTTAAATAGAAGAGTCCCAGAGTCCTAAAATTGGTAGAATCCTAAAACCAAATCCTAAACACAATCTAGGAATAATTAAAGTCTTGTATACAAACTAGGAAACAAATCTAGAGTCCTAATTTTAGTTCCCTAATATATTTTGGGGAAAAAGATCGTAACCATCCTGTACTATACACGTTTTTTGGGTTTGCATCCTAACATTTTTTTTGTAATTTAATGCATCCTATACTTCAAAAAATTCTGAAAGTGCATCCTCCGATAAGCCAACTCGCCCCAACTCGCCGAAACTCACCTAATCTCGCGAGTGACGTTACATATTTTCAAACCCGTATACTTTAGGTGAGTTCCGGTGAATTTATTATTTATTTAAACCTAGTTCCGGCATATTTTATTAAAAATCTTATTAAATATGCAAACTCACCGAATTTATTATTTAATRAATAATAAATTTTATTTATTTAATAAAACTAGTTCTGGTAAACGTTAGGATAAAATATGGTTTGCATATTTATTTAATAAATTTTATTTTTTATTTAAAAAAACTAGTTTTTTCTAAGTTTTGTATAGTACAGGATGCACTTTCAAAGTTTTGTGTAGTAAAGGATGCATTAAATTACAAAAAAACGTTAGAATGCAAACCCAAAAAGCGTGTATAGTACAGGATGGTTACAATCTTTTTCCCTATATTTTGGGCCTAAGAAAGACAAATAACTAAATAAGGAATTATTCCCAAGAATAAAATCCTTAACAATCTCCCCCTTTTGCCTTTCTGGACAAAATACCCAAGACGCATGAAAAAAATCAAAAGAGTTAAAACTCCCCCTGAATTTAGAGACTCCCCCTACATTAGAAACTCCCCCTAAATGGAGTATCCAATGTTGAAAACAAATAAATACGAACCAGCGTCTTCTACATTCTTCTCCCATTTTTGTTCTGAAAGCAAAAGGACCTCAACAAACGAGTCCCGAAGTGCCTGGTGCTGTGCAACCTGATTATCAAACAAAGTAAACTGGGCTCGAACAAACGGAGCAGAAAATGGAGCCATGTTGGTACTGATGTTGGGAATACCAGAACCAACATCAAACATGACACCAGCTCAAAGAGGCGTCATGGTGCCTAAAGAAGGTAATCAGGTTCTGCTTCACGAAAACACCAATGGGGGTTTGACGCTCAGCAATCATGCCTCGATTTTGAAATCCCAATAACAGCTCCTCAGCTTCACTCGCCAAGAACCTCGTGGAGATGGAACATTATCAGAATCGAAGCTTGGAGAAGAGGCGATGTTGTCTGCAGGAGATGTTGGTTTCAGTATCACAACACCATAACCAACATGGGATGACATGGCAGCTTTGGACTGCTTCTTTTCTCTCTTTGGGTGAATTCGATATCCTGCAAGAGATTGAAAACAACTACAAACAAAAAATCGAGTGTCGTAGGGGATGAACCTTAACTTTGGAGAAAGAAAAAGTAAAAACCTTAACTTTGTCAATATGAAAAATTCGTAAGCAATAGATAAGAAGGGGATGAACAAAGTAAAGTTAAAAATTAACTCCCCCTCTCCTTTTCAAAATATGACACACGATCTCTATGCTTAAATAGCCCACTATCTCTTATTAAAAATCACAAATCCCAACTACAAATTAAAACCGAGATAGAGCTAGATTTTTATAAACCATCACCATAGTTGAACAAAGCCTTTGCAAAGCAATTTTTCACTCGCCAAATTAACCTCTTATTACCTGTCCAACCCTCCGATTATAACACCACCGAAACACGCAGTTAGCAAGATTCAAAACAAGATTAAGAGAATTCAAGATAGACAAAAACACAAGAAACAAAACGCACAACAAGATGGCATCTTCAAAGTATGAATGTCCTATGGGATGCCTAAAATTTATGACCTAAAAGGTTAAAACAGAACACATAATGATTACAGTGTTTTGATCCAATGTTGCTTCTTATTACTAACAACATTATAAACCAACATTGCCTTAGGTGAAGTCAATGGAAACTTGCCCCTTAACCCAAGTTAATGACTACGTCAAAATCTCTCAAGAAGGCGATTTATAAAGATTGGAGCATTTTTGAGTACAGATTTTCTTCATCCTTGAAGGGATTTAAATCTTTTAATCTTCAGCAATTGCTGTTAAATACCTCTTGTTTTTGGACCTGGGAGAAAACCAGTTTCTACGGGCAAGTCCCACAATCACCTAATTTCGAAGAGGTTGGTCCTTTTTGTCATTACTTTTATTGCAACAGAGGACCTTATTGCACTTTCAATCAAACTCGATGCATTAGTATAATGTATGAAAAGAAAGATAAAAAATGCATGCAAAAGTATACAGATGTTGTGACTGATGTAGATAAGAGGTGTCACAACATCACAAACCAACATTGGTTAGACAATGCACATACCGAGATCTCTTCTCAAAGGAGAGAAGGTCTCGAAATCTAATGCCTTAGTGAAGATGTCAGCAAGATGATTGACTGTTCCTATATGCTCAAGGCTAACTATCTTCCTCTCAACCAAATCTCGAATAAAGTGTTACCTTATGTCAATGTGTTTGATTCGGGAAAGTTGGACCAGATTTTTCGAGATATCAATGGCACTGGAATTATCACAAAGCACAGTCAATGTTCTTCTATGTAGACCGTAGTCCTCTATCATTTGGTTCATCCACAATAACTGTGTACAAGCACTTCCAGCTGCAATATACTCGGCCTTAAGAACATCCTCTACTCGCTTGGGCTCTGTTTTGGAAAAATACAAAGATTCTCGAGTTTTAGAACAATTCGTAAACAAGCAAACAAACCTTACCATCTCTTTGAAATTTATTTGTCATTTTCTTGTAGTTCTTTCATCGAGATCTTCAATGATTTGGCTCATAGGATGATTCTTCTGAATTCTTGAAGGAATATTTCTCTGAATCAAGTCAATGGGTTCAGCTGGATTCTCCATACTTGGATTAGAATCTAATTTTGCGGCGGCTGGAGTTGATGTTGGTTCTGATGTTGTTATCCCCGTATCAACATTGTTACCAACATCACTCAAATCTCTGGGTTCAGCACCTGCATCTCTGTTTTTAATACCTGCACTTTCATCTACAGGAAGTGTGACATTATGTTGAGGATTTTGATCATAAACCAGATCATCCTCCTCMKYAGGTTTAAAACCACTCATCAAATCATCAAACTTGACGTTAACCGACTCAATCATGCAACACGTTCTAAGATTAAACACTCTATATGCATGACTATTTCGAGAGTATCCCATGAAAACATATTTATCACTCTTTGAAGCAAGATGATTTCTATCATTTAGCACATAATAGATGCACCCAAAAATATGAAAATCACTCAGATTTGGCTTTTTATCCACCAATAATTCATAGGGAGTAACACAAGATCCTGGTCTAAAATACACCCTATTAATTATATGGCATGCAGTGTTCATTGCTTCTGTCCAAAAATGTTTAGTAACCCCATTTGAAATAAGCATAGTCCTAAATATTTCTAAAAGAGATCTATTTTTGCGTTCGACTATCTTATTTTGTTGGGAGGTGATGGGTGAAGAAAATTCATGAGTTATACCAATTTTGGAACAATATTTTGAAAAGGATGCATTATCAAATTCTTTTCCATGATCAGACCTAATCCTACCAATGTTCACACCAARTTGCACACAYRACCTTTTTGCAAGTTTTTTAAATATTTTAAAAGTCTCAGATTTTTCTTTTAAAAACTCTACCCAAGTAAAGAACATACCTTTTTGCATAAGAACATACCTTTTACCACCAAGGCTCTCAACTTCAAGTGGTCCCAAAAGGTCCATATGAAGGAGTTCAAAACAATATGAGGTAGTGAGACTTTGTACTATTGGATGTGGCACCCTGACTTGCTTACCTTTCTGGCATGCCTCGCAAACTGGAATGTTTTTTGTGTTGAGCTTAGGTAGTCCGATCACAGCATCCTTTTTGACCAAGCTTTCCATCATCTTGTAATTGATATGTCCGAGCTTTTGATGCCACACCTCGGCATCACTCAATTGCGAAAGCTTGCAGAACACATCACCATTGATTTGATAGCAATTATCCGAGGTCCTCTGACCAATGAGAATACATGTATTGCCTTCGTCATAAACTTTGCATCTTTCACGAGTGAACTTGACATTGAAACCACCATCGCACAGTTGGCTAATACTTATCAAGTTCGCCGTTAAACCTTTAACAAGCAACACATTCTCAAGCTTTGCAATACCAGGTACATGAAGGGTTCCTTGGCCAATGATTTGGCCATTTGCACCTCCACCATACTCCACCTTTCCTCCATTAAACTTGACAATATTCGAGAGGAGATCTTCCGAGCCAGTCATGTGTTTAGAGCATCCACTGTCGAAGTACCAGGCTCCAGGGACGTGGGATTTCAGGGAGGTATAGATCATGTTGCACTTGATATCAGTTTTCTTGACCCAAACTTGTTTGAACCTGGTGTTGGTATTGATGTTGGTAACACGGGAACCAACATGGGACTCAGCAGTCAGCTTTAACCTTTTAAAATGAGTTTGCATGCCAACAAGCTTCCAGCAATATGGTCGTATGTGACCTGGTTCACCACAGTGATGGCACACGTATTGTCTTCTTCTTCTCTTGTGGCGTTTGGTCGACTTCACCTTTTGACTTGAAATTGGCTTTTGAACATGCTTGTATCCAATCCCGTGTTTTGAACAATTCGGGATACTCGATTCCAGAATCTCATCCACCTTGGCCTTGCCTTTGTTGAGGTTTGTGAGGGTTTCTTAGGCCTCCTTCAACTCGGTTTTCACCTTTTCTAGCTCAGCATCCTTCTTGGTGAGCGACGTTTCCAAGCGAACAATTATGTCAAGCTGATCATCCTTTTCTTTGGTTAGCTTTTCTACTTCCTTTGCGAGATCTTTGGCCTTGAGTACCTGTTTACTCCAACTGACAAACATTTTCTGGTGGTCAATACTCAGCTGCTCGTATTCCTCTTGATAATCAGTGGTCTCGGCATTCAGGCACATGATGTTATCTGCAAGCAAACCAACATGGAAATCGTCGTCCCATACAACATGGGTAAATAAGGATGGATCAGGTTCAGTTGACTCGGAATCATTAACATCCTCTGTAGCAACCATGCTCTTCTTCCTCGGAGTATCCATAGTACCTAGACAAAAAAGGATCATTACTTAAAAGGTTAAGTAACCCGCTCTAGATGCCAATTGTAGAATTAGAAGGTTTATGGATATACGAATAATTCTAAGATTCACGATGTTGTTAATCAATATTACCAACATCAGTTAACAACATCGACCAGAGTAAATTTAAACTTATGCAGCGGAAATTAAAAAGCGAGAACACGATTAAACAAACTCAGTTCACAAGTAAAAGTACTTGTGAACTTGGGTGTACAAACCCGAAAACCATATTACTTTATTTTTAAGTTCAATACAAAATATAAAGTAATATATGAAAACTAAATATCAAGAAACTTGATACTAAATACTTGTTGTCGGAATAGCAAGATCTTCTCCGTTGGTCACGCAACTTTGAAGAACTTGTTAATCATGATTATTGGCTCCAAGTAGTACGTCGTGTTCTTCCTTCCTTGCTTTGCCGCGCGTCTTGCGTCGTGCGATTTCTTCTTGAATTTCCCGTGCGTAAAAATCCTTCTCGAAAAGTCGTGAATGTAAGAGTATTGAAGGTGTTCTCTTCTCTTGGCTTTGTCTTGTCTTAAATAGAAGAGTCCTAGAGTCCTAAAATTGGTAGAATCCTAAAACCAAATCCTAAACACAATCTAGGAATAATTAAAGTCTTGTATACAAACTAGGAAACAAATCTAGAGTCCTAATTTTAGTTCCCTAATATATTTTGGGCCTAAGAAAGGCAAATAACTAAATAAGGAATTATTCCCAAGAATAAAATCCTTAACAACAGGTAATGAAAGGGGCTCTTTTTATCCTGTATAATTCCAGCTTCTAGCGTATCCTTAACCAATTTCTTAATTTCTTCCTTATGATTATGTGTGGTTCTGTAGGGGTACTGATGTTTAGGAAGGCTACCTGGTTTCGGAATTATCTGATGCTCAATGCCCCTAATTGGGGGTAGTCCTCTAGGCTCCTCAAACACATCCTGATACCTCTCCAATAGAGCTGCCATCTTAGGGTTTGGTTTCTGGTCCTGTTTGTCCATGGTTATCCAATAAATCTCCTCAATCTGAGCACACTGTTCCTCATGCATCATTTTTTAGAGTGAGTGTCCTGAGATAAACTTGCATTCTGCTATAGATGTAATTGCTTGAATCTTGATCCTCTTATTTCCCATGGTGATTGCAAAAGTCATATTAGCATAGTCAAGTTCTATTGAGGTGCATGATTTAATCCAGTCCCCTCCAAATATCAAATCACAACCCTCATTCTATAGCAACCTCAATGAGTATCTAAAGGAGTGACCCTGCATTTCACATTTAAAATTAGCTGCACCTTGGTTACTCACCATCTTCTGGCCATTTGCCACCTTAACTAGTATTGGTTTGATTGTGCTTAGTTTACATCCCAGTCTCTTTGCTGTCTTTTCTTGTATAAAGCTCAGAGTGCTGTCTGAATCTATTAATATGTGTAATCTGTGTTCACCTACTTGCCCCAGTACCCTCATTGTTGTAATGCCATCCTCCCCTGTGATAGCATTAATGGACATTTGTACCTCTTCCATAGCTTCAGGTTTGTTAGCTAGCTCAGGTTCTTCAGAGTTCAGGTAAATAAACTCTTCCTCCTTTGTCATAATCCTGTAGTTGATCCTACTCTTGCATATGTGCCCTGGTGTAAACCTTTCATCACAATTATAGCATAGCCCCTTCTCTCTCCTAGCTGCCATTTCTCCAGTAGTTAAAAGCTTGGTAAAGGGCCTCTGATTGTGGTTGGGAGTTGTCTTCCCATAGGATGTGGTGTCTGTGCTTTTAGGAGTTGGGAAACTGGTGTACCTGGTTGTCCCCTTTAACTTCTTTGTGATAGCTTCTAGGGTAATTAATTGGTTTTTGCTCAATTCTATGGCCTGTTGTAGAGTAGTAGGTTCAAACATGGTGATAAAGGCTTGTACCTCTTCAGATAAACCACTGATAAAACTTGCTACAACTCCTCAGAATACCCCTGATTAAGGATTAACATACAAGCTTTAAGCTCCTCAAGATTTTCAACATATTCCATGTATGAGCCTGTGCGTTTAAGCTTATTAAACTCAGCAATAATTTTGGTTTCCTTTAGCTGTTCAAATTTGGCTGATATGATGTCTAAAAATCGAGCCCAAGAAATTTCCCCCTGGTTGTTGAAATTTTGGTACCATTGAGCCAATTTTCCCTCAAAGTGCATGTCAGCTAGGGTTACTCTCTGTGCATCAGATATAAATGGCACCAACTCGAAGTAGCCATTACACTTTAAGATCCAAGATCTGGGTTGTGTTCCATCAAAACGAGAGAAATCTATTTTAGGGAGCAAATTGGTGGTGTGGGTACCTAGGTAATCGATCTGTGGATTAACTCTTGTGGTTGTGGTTGATTTATACCCCATGTCTGTTGCAAGTGTAGAAAAAGGTTTGCCCAAGATGGATTCCCCATCCATCTGACCTCTCCCCTTTTTCTGGATTCAAAAGTTGCATCTGGATGGTGGCTAAAGCAGCAGTGATGTGCTCCAATTTGCTAGTCAGGTTTTGTGTTTGTTCATGTATATATAATCTTATAGTTGAGATTTGGGCTTGGGTTTCCGCATTATTATCTGATATCTGTTCTTGTATTTCAACTCCGATGCTTCACGTTTCTGGGATTCTACTTACAACACTTGATCGAGGTGTTTTTGAGCTTCCTGGAGGTCCTTGAAACGTGTGATTTCAGTCATGTTCGAGGATCGTCGGCTCTGATACCAATTGTATTGGATTGGACAGTGTAAATTTGATGTAAATAATTTTTTGTATTAATTTGTATGGTTTGAATAGATAAAAGAAGTTTAAGGAAGAAGTAGTGGAAAAATTAGAGGAGAGAAAAGAAGTTTAAGGAAGAAGTAGTGGAAAAATTAGAGGAGAGAGATGAGAATGATGATGAAATTCTTGTACCTGCTTTTTTTTTCCTCCGCACTATTCTCCTCCCAATATAATAGCACGTGGTTTTGGGATCACTTAATTCTTTTTACTAAAACATCCTCCTAACATTACCTTAAAATTGGATTTTAAAGTTTAACATACATCAAGAAATCCCCTTAAGCCCATATTGCATAATTTCGGCCCACTTAGTATAATTTACCCAACCCAGTTCTGCATTGTTGGCCCGCCTCCGTCCGAATCTTCGCCCGACCCGCTTTCTTTGCCAAATACGAGGTTTGATCGAATTATCCCAAAAATCCCCTTTTGTCCTCCTTTTCCACCTGATTTAGGGTTTGCTTCCAATCCCTTTTCTCCCCTTCTCCCAATCAATCCTAGGTCCATGACATTCTAGTTCATGATCCTTTTGGCAACGAAGACAAGGTAGAGAAATTTGTTTTGGAAAAAAGTATGTTGTGAAATTATAATCAATAGTAAATGTTTTTGTTTTTTTAAATTTTTTTAGGCTGCTGCGGCCTTATCAATTGGAGTAGGTTCTTTTGATGAACCAAAAGATGCTGGAGTCTTGGCTCACCTCTTAGGTTTTCTTGTTTATTTCTCTTTACATTAATAGCTTCTAGTAATTTTTAAGGTTATCTTTTCACTACTCAACTAGCTTTACCCTGCAGAGCACATGGTGTTCAAGGGGAGTACGAAATTCCCTAATCAAGGGGAGGTGTGTTTATGTTTATTGTCTACTTTTAATATTGTTATTTGGATAAGTAAAGTCTTTTATGCCTAGCAATTTGTAGCCTGCAATACTGAAATTTTTTACTCTAAATAGTTTTTAAGCTACATACAAGAGCGGGGAGGCGAGGCAAATACTGTGACAGAGAATGAATACACTTGTTTCTACTTTGACGTGAGAGAAGATTTCTTCAAGGATGCTCTAGAAAGGTAAATTAAAGTTCGTAACTTACAGTATTAAAAGCAAAGTTTGTTGATCCAAGACTATTACATATAGAAAAATTATATATAGTAAAGATGAACGAATAAGAAGAAGCTTGTTTTTAGATGAATACAGATGTTGAGCATGCTTAATGTAACTGTTCTGTTTTAATAAGCTTTTTTTTTAGGTGAATTAGTAGGTGAAAATTATTTGGTAAATATCAGATTTACGGAACTGTGAATTAGTCGGTGAAAATCGTTTGAAAAATGAGATTTGAAAACTCTTGATCAACTTTTTTAGAGAATTTATTGCCAAATATTCAATTAAGGACAATTAATGTAGAACTTCAAGTTAGTTTTAGATGCAAAACTATTGAATACTTTATAAGCAGTGTCAGCAATGCCTTAATTGAACACAACTAATCTATTATTTCTTGAATAGCCAGATCATCAAGTGCCTTGACTTGTCTAAATCTGTTATTTTTGATCATTAGCATGCCAATAATCACCGATCTTTATTAATCACCAACTTTGAATAGACTTCTAGTATATTAATATTTTTATGAATTCCCTCTTTCATGAATCCCACTCGTTACAGATTTGCTGACTTTATTATCTCCCCGTAGTTGAGTGATGAGGCTGTGAAACAAGAAAAAACAATCTTGGATGAAGGTTCGATAATCTACCCCTTGATGTTTCGCAAATTAAGTATGTATTTTTTGTTTATTCTTATTGATCATTAAGATGTTGTGGTCCTTTGGATCAGAATTCATGACCAAGTATGGAAATTACATATCACGTGTCTCCCTCATTATCCTCAGAACAAGAGATTCACAAGTGGTAATGTTTGTCATTATCTTTGCATTTTTTTTTTTGCCATAATTGGATCTGCAAGTCTTAATAGATTCGTCAACTCCAATAGGGAACAAGAAAAGCCTCAACCACGTGAATGGCATTCGTCTTTCAAGATTTCATCGTGATTTTTATACGAGCGATGTAATGAAGCTAGTTATCATGTGGACACGTAAGTTTTTATTCATAACTAGTCTTTGTAATTACGTGATCCACGGACGATATAATTAGAAAATAAATTTTGTAGATATTAAAATGAATTATAATTCAAAACCCTATATCATAAAAGCGAAGTAAATATGGACTAAATAATAGATGATTTAATGATAAGGACACATTAAAAATCTCGTTAATTCTAGTTTTTATATTGAAAACATTCTTATCGAGGATGTACAATACATTTTCATACAATAACTAGTATTTTTGCCCGTGCGATGCACGGACTTATCTGTATTTAGCTGCATGAGTTAAAATCTATATAGTGTAATAATATTTGTGCAGTATGACCAAGCATAAACTGTGTTTGATAGTTATAAGTTTGGGAAAAAGAAGAATTATAATTTTGGACCCAAATTTTATTATATTATCATTTGTGTAATATTTTATTTTTTAAATGCATTTGAGTTTGTTGTAATATAAATTTCTGTATTTTAACACTTAATATGTTCGATTCATGCCGTACTGTGTAATATATATATATGGGCTTCATATTGTGTCACATGTGTTTTAAGGTTTATAATATATGCCAAATCAAGTTCTGCATATTTGAGACATAACGATGCATAGGAATTGTCCTTGTACAAAAGTTTGAATTACAACATAAAGGATAAATTTATTGACACCATATAACTGAACGTCTGAATAAAATAATACCAAAATTACTTTCTTACATGAGTACCATTTTTTCTAGCATTATTTCTCAAAAAAATAAAATTTGTTTATTTGAACATCTTGAAATGTATTCCATATTTGAACATATTTATTTGAACTTCATGGAAAGCATTACATGCTTGTAACTTGCAAGTGTAACATGTGAGTGGTTGTTGAAATATGTTTTCTCGTTCATTCTCACAAGCCATAGGTCCACTATCCGTTGAGTTTTGAAAGCACAAGTTACTTGACCATTGATAACAGTGGCGCCTTTTTATTCTTTTTTTAACCTTCCCGCAGATTCTTGTTGGAATGAATACATAATTATGCTAAAATTGGCATAATCGATTATCACCATTGATGTTTTTCTTAATTTAACTTTTTTTTCCACTATACAGAGATTTTACATTAACAATTGCATTTCCATCAATTAGAAATCCAACTTAATATATTATTTTCTTTAAAGTTTAAACTTATAAATTGCCTTAGAATAATAATAATTTATTTTTTATCTCATACGCGTTCCCTAGATTAACCGAAGCCACGAACCTAAGCCTAGGCAGTGTACACCCTTACCACTTGAGTAAACCCAATTTGTCAACCCCATTTTTATTTAACCACTCTACTATTATGCAAATATTTTAATGTCATTACCTTACTATCCATTCAAAAATAAATTCAGCCATAATTTATACTACTATCCAAGCAAAAAACACATATTGTCATTACCATATCGTATGTGTTTTTGTCAACAAAAAGATTTGGATGCCTTTAATAGATAATGCAAAATGCTTTAATATTCCATGAATATATTTTAATAATTTTGGCGAACTCTCAAATGACTGTGAGGTTTAGGGTTTGAACCCTTGTCAACACCCTTATAAAGGGTTAGTGATACCACTTGAGTTACAAACTCGTGGTTAATTATACATGCATATAACAGTTTTTAACAATTTTACTTCTGTTTTTAGCAAGTTGTTTTCGGTGGGAAATTTTTTAGAGTAATTTATAAAACTTGGCTATATATATATATATATATATATATATATATATATATATATAGAGAGAGAGAGAGAGAGAGAGAGAGATTATAAACGTTTTCAGTAAAGGTTTTGTAATTAAAATAGAACTTTCCTCTAAAGTTATGAAGACTTGATTTATAAAATCTTGACCTGCATATAAAACTCAAGATAAGGATGTTTTCCATATAAAAAGTTTTCAATAAAGATTTTTGAATAAAAAAAATGTAACTTTCCAAAAAAAGGTAATTAAACAAGATGGGAAAACTTTCCTCAATCTATTTTTCGAGTTTCCTCTCTTTCTATTTTTATTATTATAGATAAATCATCGAGAATGGATACGTGTAGGGTTTGAGGTTGAATTTATTTTATTTCTTGAGTATTTCTATGGAACTTTCCTTAAAAGGTAACTACAAAAGGCGGGAAATCTTTCCTCAATGATGTTTTTAGGGTTTTTTTCTCTTTTTTATAGAGAATCACCGAGAATGGATACGTGTAGAGTTTTCTTAGTTGGGCTTTTGGGTTGAATTTCATTGCATTGCTCGCTTATTTCTAGGCTCTCTTGATATCTTGGAAAATTGGGTCAAAGATTTGGCAAGATCAAGAGAGGTTGTGTCCGTAAGCCGAAGATTCCGAAACTTCCTATTTGGAGTCAAAGAGAAGATGTTTCAGTTTGAGGCACTTTCAGAATGTTATCAACTTCTTCGATAGCATGGTCATTACCTTCATTACACAAAAGCTATCGTATGAAAGTTGATCAATACATATCATTCCTTTTTGATTCTGGTAAGATATAATTTTCTACTCAAATAATGTGTTTTGCATGCATATGGTATTTATGGTGCTTCATGATTTCAGATTGTGAAGGGGGCCTAATACATAATTTAAAAGCTAGAGGATGAGCAGTTAACATTTCTACTCAACATTTCTACTCAGTTAACATTTCTACTAACTTCTACTAACTTTGACAAGAACATGACCCCATCACATATTTTGATTTTTGAAATTAGAGTATTGCTCTCTAAGGCCGGTTCAAATAAGGTAAATTGTTTTTCCCTTTAATATTCTAGAAGTTTTAGGGAAGCGTGATAACTTTGTCTTGATAATTAGTAGGTTGTCATATAATACGCATGTATCGAAGAATTACCTGCTTTGTGTGTGTGTGTATATAGGCAAAGACTTGCGTTAGGCCAGATTGACGGGTCATGACCCACCCGATACTATAATGTATTGGTTTTTGAATTATGATGTATTAGTTTTTGTACTCAAAAGTATTGATTTTTCATAAATATCTCACCCGTGTTATGATGTATTGATTTTTGTATTATGGTATTGATTTTTTACTATAAAATGTATTGGTTTTTATACTATAATGTAGCAGTATGAAATTTTGACGTAATAGATAATCCGTTAGTCCGGCCTGACAAAAGTGTTGCCCATATATATATATATATATATATATATATATATATATATATATAATATTTGGTTGTGATAATTACAATTGTTTTGACTTAGGAATTTTTGCAATTATGTCCTTTGCTTCTAGCTTCTAACTTTTGTAGCTAAAATTCCAACTTGAACCATCTATTTTATTATTATTTCATCGTTGAACTCTAAACAGGTTCTTGATAATATAGACCTTGTCTTCCAATATCTCAAGATATTGTGCCAAGGAAACTGTATGTATGTTTCGATTAATCTGTCTTTTTAACGTAATAATCAATAAAATCATAAATATTCTTCGTTTATTCTCTTTATGTATGTATTTGTTTATTAACTAGAAATTCTTAAATTGTAGAAAACCTATAGTTATATCGATACAACCATATTCTCTATGGTGAGTAGGCTTGTGATGAATGGAAATCAATTCTTATCAAAACGGAAATCAATTCTTATAAAAACTTATTTGGAATTTTGAAGACCAACAAGTCAATGTGCTCATGAAAAATTAGGAAAATTTAATGGATTTCAGCTCTAAAATTGGACAACAAAGCTTAAAAAGAAAAAACCTTTTAAGTTTTCGATAAACTAACTTTTATTCAAATTGGTTTAAAGTTCCTTAGGTTGTTGGAGGTTCGAAATTGGTCAAATAAAATGATGGTTAATCTAATTTAAAGATTTTATCAAATTGGTTTAAAAGTTCCTTAGGTTGTTGGAGGTTCGAAATTGGTCAAATAAAATGATGGTTTAAAGTTCCTTAGGTTGTTGGAGGTTCGAAATTGGTTAAATAAAATGATGGTTAATCTAATTTAAAGATTTTATCAAATTGGTTCAAAGTTCCTTAGGTTGTTGGAGGTTCTAAATTAGTCAAATAAAATGATGGTTAATTTAATTTAAAATATCCAAATATACCGAATAAAGTACAAAATTAAGAAATTAAGACTAATTCTCAAAATAATATTGATACATTAAGTTAATTAAACATATTTATATGAAGATCAAAATATAAACATAGTATTCGAGCAATTAAATTTTGGGGTTCCACACAAAAATATTGATTTGACAAAAGTTTAATAGAATTTTCTCTAACTCTCAACCACACCCTCTTTTAATATGAGATTAAGTTAGGTATAAAATTAACATCCAACTTTTTCGAACAAAGATTGATCCTCGCTTAAAGTTTCCCTCGAATTCGATGAATATCAGTGAGTCTTTTTTTTTTTTCATGTCTAAAGGTTCCTTTTAGAAGGCGAGGAATATCGTTGAGTCTTTTTTTTCCGCATGTTTAAAGATTTTTGTAGAATTTTGTTATGATTGACAAGTTTCTAGCTATGCATCCACCGCAATCAATCAGCTTTGTGTATGATGACTGGCTTATGCGGCGGGAGTCCAAGCTCATTTTTCATTTGATGAAAATCGATTAAACCTACAGATTCGTTGTTTAAATAGTAAAGTTCTTGTTTTCTTGTGAAAAGCTCTGTTAATCATCCTACTCGTCCTAGGATCAAGGTTAAGCCTCCCTTGAAAATGAAATAAAGAAAACTAATTAGGATGTGAAAAATGAACAAGAGACGAGCACCCATGATAGATTAGTTTGACAAGAATACGTGTGATAGGCATTGTGTTATGCATCTCGTTCATTTTTCACATCTTAATTAGTTGTCTTTATATCATTTTCAAGGGAAGAGGCTAAACCTTGATTTGATCCTACGACGAGTCGAAGTGATGATTAAATGAGCCTTTGACAAGAAAACAAGAACTTTAAAAGAGCCTTTACAAGAAAACACGAACTTTGCTATTTAAACCACGAATCTGGAGGTCTAATCGATCTTTATCAAATGAAAAATGAGCTTGGACTAAGTTCATGTATACAAGTATCAAGTCTATATTCAATCGTAATAAAAATTTAGTGAAGAAAGAGTAACTTCTTTAATAGTTCCATCCGGTTCATGGAGTATGTTTCCGAATATTTTCATCATCACCACATTTTTCAAATTATGGATCCCACGAGCAAGTGTAATTTTAACTCTAGACTAAGGCAAGAGGGCGTAAAAACATTATCAAAACCATACATAAAGCTGATTGATTGTGGTGGATGAATAGCTAGAGACTTGTCAATCACAACAAAATCCTTTAGACATGCAGACAAATATGGCTCACTGATATTTCTGTTCGAGGGAAACTTTAAGGAGGATCAGTCTTTGTAAACTTCATCCCAGAAGTTCTAACAATTCCAGTGGAATGTCCTCCACCGTAAAGGGTGTGGTTGAGAGTTAGAGAATTTTTTTGTCAAATCAATGTTGTGTAGACCCAAAACTTAATTGCTCAATACTATATTTATATTTTGATCTTCATATAAATATGTTTAATTAACTTAATATATTAATATTATTTTGAGGATTAGTCTTAATTTTCTAATTTTATACTTTATTTGGTATATTTGGACATTATAGTGAATTTAAATTAGATTAACCATCATCATTTTGTGTGGCCCATCTAGAACCTCCGAGTACATGAACTTTAATCAAATTTGATAAAATCTCATCTAGTTATATTTGTCAAATTATTATTAGATATGGCATGGTTTATATTAAAAATACTAGTATTATACCCGTGCGTTGCACGATAATTTGTTATTTTATTTTATCTAAAATAAAAATAATTATTTTAAATGTATTAAAATATTTAAATAAGTAATTGTATATATGTATACTTAAGTTATGTATATATGTGTTTGTGTGTGTGTATTTCGATAAGAACCATCAATGGTTCTCACACCATAAATGGTTTTACCATAACCGCTCCCTATATATAAATAATCTAAATATTAATTAAAGATTGAATAGTATTCAAAATGATATAACATTCATAAAAGGATTTTTATTATACAAAATGTACTTTGCAAATTATGAAAAAATTTCCTTATACACAACATTTATAGTTTGGTTACTATGTTTATTCTCATCATCGTCGATCAATATTTTTAAACCCTTGCGATTGTCCACCCTTGATATAGCAACGTATAACTGACCATGATTAAAAACTGACTTTTTCAGGAAAAGTCCAACATGAGAGAGAGAGAGAGAGAGAGAGAGAGAGAGAGAGAGAGAGAGAGATTGTACTTGAGTTTTGTTGATCATCATAGCATATGACACAATCAGAGGAATTTTTCATCATTGGGACTTAAAAGGCAACCTCGGATTGGATGGTGTGACAGTCATTTTAGGGATTAACAACAATTCACCTGCATTGCTTCTTTGATAAATATTAGACTATACAGTATGATCGTCAAGTCAACAACCAATATTACACAACACAAGGGAATGATCGATATTTCTCAATAACATGAGTGGAATTCTAATTTAATTGAATTTCATTTGATTAGACGGAAGTTCCTTAAAAAGTTTAGCTCATAGTTCGGGATCCATAACATTTAATGGTATTTAGAAACTCTGATGGGTAGACGTCCTACAATATGTCAATGCTTGAATCGGATTTATATGTATTATCAGACCTAAGATATACTTTACATTCTCCGTCATTTTATGACATCATATATTTATTAATCAAATTGACGACATCAACTGTGGGGAAAGAATAGCATGATCCTCCAAATAAGTGAAGCATTCAGTAGTTTTTCCAAATTGTGGATATGTGCTCGCCACAATTGACGGAACATGGTCAACATCATCTTTCAATAATAGATAATCTGGATTTCAATTTGAACGATATCATCATTTGGTCCTCCAACTATTACATCTCATATACTATTTATCGAGTTGAAAATATTCTTTAACTTGACAATTGGGATCTGAATTGTGACTTTGCAGCACCACATTCTTGGTCTACTTTGAAACTATGTAATGAGTTCATAAATGCGAAGATTTGATCACTATATGAACTATGTTTGGTCTAGTGCCTTTTGGAACAACCGGTAAAATTTGATGAAAATTTTCACTAATAATTATTATTTTATTACCAAATGGAAGTTGCGTATTATAATTATTTTGCGATCTCATCACGTCTTTCAATGTTTTGTCCAAAATTTCAAAATAATGTCTATGCATCATTGGAGTTTCATCCCAAATAATGACATGCACATCATTCATTAATTTTGCAAGTGGAGTACCAGTAATGATCAAAATCTTGGTGAATATTAAAAGTAACCCTAAATCTGAAATGTCCAGTTCTTCCTTTTGAAATAAGAAGAGAAGTTATGTCGTTAGATATTACATTAAGAACAATTTCACTATTAGATTTAACAGTTGTAGAAAGCATCATCTGTATCTATAGATGACAAATACTCCGCCCTTGGTTAAATGTACTACATTCATGACTTTATCAATTTTGGCGGAATATAGTAAATTCGTATTAATGAAAACAAATCAAGCTTCCTAGGTGTCCATTCTTTTATTTTTTTAGTACTAAAAAAGTTTTTAGGAAACTCAACATAAGGTAACTCCGTGCTTCCCGATTTTTCTTACTTGCCTCGAATTACGTTTCATTGTGTTCACTGATCATTATCATTATACAATACATTATGCTCTATTGGAAGATGAAAACTTAAACACGTGATAGTTGGAGTTTTATACTGAATTTCATAAACTAATATTCTTCACGTCGCTTCCCATGGAGAAATGTAATGATAATTATAATACATGTTGATCTCATCAATCTTTTTATTCTCTACATCCCCACATTTGTTCTAATAGAATGTTATAGTGAACCTACAGTTACATTTATTGACATATTTAAATAAATACTTGATAGATCTAAATTGGTTACACTACTTAACATTTAAATGAGCTACACAATTCAGTAATAGATAACAATTATGGGAAACGGACCTCTGAAGAACCGCTAGTAAATGTCGCGGGTAAGATAACATGAGTACCAACACTTGAGCCATCTGTTTCACCTCGTAACACTACATCAACAATCCCACTGTACTTCTCACCTCATATTTATTTTGATGAATTCTGACGTACCACAATTTTGAAGATTTAATAATCGTATATGCATCAATTATAAATTATTGTAGGAGTCATCGACTATATAGAATAGTGAGTACCTCCGTGTCTCTTTCATGCAATCGGTGAGAAAAGAACTCCATCTGGCTCACATATTGTTTACCCTTGCCTTTAGGTTTTCGAGGTTCAGAAAAAGATATATCTTCCCTTTGGTTGTCTTCACCACATGGAAATAGTAATGGATAGTGTAGAGCAACGTACGAGATGCATCTCGTTGATACGTTTCAAATTATCAGATCTCTTTTCTACTGCGATTCTCTTGCTACCACTTTGTGGATAAATATCACCAACAACTAACAAATAATTAGTTGATCTTTTTACGAATCTATTATAGTGAATGCCACATTGTTCATTCCACTCGATGCTGGTTTTGCACTTGTATTGTTTTGCATGATTAATGAAATAGTAACCAAATACATTATTTTAAAAAATCAATTCAAATCAAGAGTATTGAATCATAGTAGTATTTAATAAATAACATGATGATAGCCAATAAACAAATAGTGCATTGTATTTCATTGCGCAATTTTGCATATTTTAATTAAAAAAGTGGTAAATTTATTTTTGAGAAAAAGTGACGAATTTAATATTGTTGGGCTCACAATTAAAAAGAAAATAACACACACATATATATATATATATATATTAATGATCTTATTAATTATTTTTAATATTAATTAGGGTATTCATCCTATTTATGTTAAGAAAACTTCTACATAATTAAAAAAGATAAATCATCATTAATATTAAACATTATTTATGAGATCAACTCAAATAAAAAAGTATTGAATCGTAAAATAAATCATCATTAATATTAAACATTA
>BMAC01000301.1:271672-290504 GCA_014905375.1 Phtheirospermum japonicum | reverse complement strand
GTTGTTTTTCTTGAAAAACTTCTTAAGTTTCATTTACACAAAGGTTCTACTTGCTAATTTTGAGTTTACAATTCTTTTTCCTCTTTCTATTTTGGAAAACCACGCCAAGGGTGTAATTATGATTAGAATGACATTGGATTAACATTTAGGATTGTACGGTGATTACTCTCTCCGTTCCAATTTGATGGTTCCTACGCTTGATTTCACATATATTAAGAAATTGGTAGTTTATATAGTTAAGTCATTAATTTAGTTAGTATTTTTCAATTATGCCCTTCTTGAATTTATTAATGTCAATAATACTCATAAAAATCAGTGTTGGAATTAGTATATTTGTTATTGGAATAGTAAGATTTTGCATTGTAATCATCAATTTTTAATTAACGAGGTAGAAAATTAGTATTTCAAGGAATATTAATTAAGGGGTATATGTGGAAATGAAAAATTAATAATATGTTAAATATGGTAACTGGACTATTGAGACGGACGAAAATAGAATAGTGGATTATCTTTTAGGAAGGGAGGGAGTATTATTTTTATGGGGGAATTGCCAAATACTCCCTAAGACATACATGAATTTGTCAAATAATCCAACTTGTAGATTTAAGTCAAATGGTCCCTCCTTTTTTGCCAAATAGTCCAAAATTGTGATATGAATATACCACAATACCCTTACTATCAAAATAACTAATAATAATAATAATAATAATAATAATAATAATAATAATAGTCCACCACCTGCTGCCACCACCTGCTGCCGCCTGCCGCCGCCCGCCGCCGCCAGCCCGCCGGAAAATTTTCCGGCGAGTTTTTTTTTTTTTTTTGCCCACTAGCAGCACATCGCATTACAAACACTAGGATCTTGGTTAGTGTATTAGTTTTTGTACAGAAGAGTATTGGTTATTGTGTATGGGAGTATTGGTTTCTTGCAGTGTAAACCTAATACTTCTTAGTTACGACATCACCTACCACTTAAGAAAGAAATACAGAGCAGAAAGAAGAGAAAAAGAAAGAAGCAAAGGAGCTAAGCTATTCATGTTAAACACCAACATATGTCATTAGGTTTGAAATACCCCTACATTGTATTACAAATATCGATACCTCGCAGCACAGAAACCAACACATTGGTATGCACAACCTAATACCATCCACATTTTACATTTCACAACTTGCAAAACACTACAACAATTGTACGTGCAGAGACCTAACATGTCAAAGGCTAAAACTTTACAAATACTTCCTAGAAAACGCACAAGAACCAAGACATGTTTTTTCGCCCATTGCCAACTCCTCTACTTCCTGGAATTGGAGAAATCGAGTACATCTTTCTCCAACTGATTCTTCATGTGATTGACATCACTCAAGAGAAGTGTTGCACAATACTTGGCTTTCAACAAACGTCTCTCATCACGCTACAAAAACACACACACACACAAAAAAAAAATCTTCAGAGCACAAAACACACATAATCCACATACAGAAAACACAATACTTCATAGCACAAAAACACATACTCCACATACAGAAAACCAATACTTCAGAGCATAAACACACATACTACACAAACAGAAAACAAAATACTTCATAGTACAAAAACACATACTCCACATACAGAAAACCAATACTTTAGAGCACAAACACACATACTCCACAAACAGAAAACGAATACTTCAGAGCACAAACACACATACTCCACATACAGAAAACAAAATACTTCATAGCACAAAAAACACATACTCCACAAAAAGAAAACCAATACTTCAGAGCACAAACACACATACTCATTGATTTCTGTCACAACAATAGATGAGAAACAGTTATTGCATTTGCTCCAACCACTTCATTATTTAACCCTCTATCTGTCACCTAGATAAACGCAATGCAGTTCTGGTAAATCTGATGCCCTGAATTCATTTCTAAAAACTCATTGAAAATTAAAATTCTTGGATAAAGAAAATATATCATGGTTTGAATGACAAATGACTAAGAGCATGCTTAAAAGACCCTTTCAGTTTATAACTGTTTGTTGGAGGCTCAAAACAATCATGCCTTTTGGTTTGAACTGCAACACAGTTCGCTAAGAACCTCCCTAAACACTCGAGAAAACGCATCCATTTTAGGCATGGGCTTGGACAAGACGATTTCAAGACCACCCTCAAAATCTCTGGATTTGCATAACGACAAAACTGCACCATCATCAATGAATAGTGCTTCAAGCTTCTTAGCCTTTCCCCACCTGTAATCCGCTGCGTAGAAGTCGAACCTTGGCGATCCCGCCACCCCCATACTGTCGCTTTCCGACAAGCTTCCCGTACTCCTCCGGCCACTTCTCGGCACCACACAAAATCTCATTCTCATTATACACATTCTCCTTAATCGCCTCCCCAATCGCCTTCGCCGCCTTCACAAACCCCTCGGGCCCACCCTTTTCACTTCCCTGTACTTTAGCTCCGCTTTCACCAGCGCCACACAATTTCCAAAGTAATTCGCGGGCATTGCCGGTTCCAGCCGGGCTCTTATTTGGTCAACAGGAGCATCAAGTTCCTTTACAATGGCATATTTCCTGGCTTTCTCGCTGACAAGAAGTCCATAGTCATCGTGTCCCTCACTCTTCTCATGTTTCCAGACACCTAAACGAGCAAATATACGTTTATTTCAGAATCTTAATATCTATTTCCAAATTTATTTACTGAGGATAAGAATTCGTAACAAACAAGCTCTTCATGAAACTATAAAACATAAGGAGCCAATGTTATTAACCACTGAGTGAACTCATTAAACACACCATCTAAACTAAACAAAATTATTTTCTACTTTATTTACCATCAAGTTTACTGAGAGAACTTAAAGGAATTGCAATCATATTAGCATGAACCAAATTCGCTTGAGCTTATTTGTAAAGTAGTCAAATCAACAGACTGATCCAAAAATGTTAATGACTGAACTGCTTATTCACACCTCACATAGAGTACCTAGCCTCATACCACACTTACTAATTCAATTCAGTTTTTAGCAAGCCAACAATTTCAGAATCCCAAAACTAAATAAACACACGAGCTACATCTATAATACATACAAAAAGAAACAAGTAATAAATTTAAGATGGGACAAATATCATAGATAAAATTGAAGAGATTGGATAAAAATCTGACCTGTATATTCCTCCTTCTGAGACACAATCCATCTCCCCTCGAATTTCTCGTCAAACGACTCGTTGAATATCTACAAACACCAAAATCGTATATCAAACACACTAAAGCAAAACAATCACAACAGATCTAAAACAAAAACTCCAATATAACCGAACATTTAAGAATTATCATAAGCAAATACTAACACAAAACGACATAGAAACAAAGATTTCAAAATCACCGTACACATCATCGGAAGGCGTATAGCTGCGAAACAAAACACCCGATCGATAGTATTGGTTTAATATACTCCGCCACGAAACCGAAATACTCTGTCTCGTCGTCGTCCGCCCACCACACCTCTCGCCGAGCAAAACCACACGAGCGCACAGACGACTGTGAAGGACGAGAGATGGGCCACGTCGGTGGGGCCCGATGATCTCGCCAGTACCAAATCCTTGAGTGAATTTATTTCGTCTCTCTTCAGAACAAACGTCGCCCGGAGCTTTCCGGTCGGGATTTTCACCGGCGGCGGCTCCACCGTACACGAGAGCTCCACGGCGATGGAGAGGCGGCGACGGCGATAGAGAGGTGGCGACGGCGATGGAGAGGAGGCGACGAATTAGGATTTTGGGCGATGAAGGAAAGAGAGAATTAGGGCAGAGCGGATTTGGGCGAATTAGGTTGAACCAACTGAGGGCTGATTAGAATGTGGTGAATTTTGATGGGAAGGAAGGCCAAAATTGTAATTGTACAATTATGCATGGAGTATTTGGCATTTTTTAAAACTAGTTGGAGTATTTGACAAACACATTTTTCTAGGGGGAGTATTTGGCAATTCCCCCTTTTAATTAAAAAAAGGAACCAAATCATAATTAATTAAATAAGGTATATATCATAATTATGTTAAGAAAATTCCTACATAACTAAAAGAGGAAACTAATCCTATGTGGCTTTTTAATTAAAAAAATGAACCAAATCATAATTAGTTAAATAAGGTATATATCATAATTATGTTAAGAAAATTCCTACATAAAAGAGGAAACTAATCCTAGGTGGCTTTTTAATTAAAAAAAGAAACCAAATCATAATTAATTAAATAAGGTATCTATCATAATTATGTTAAGAAAACTCCTACAAAACTAAAAAAAGAAAATAATCCTACATGATATTTTTTCTCTACAAAACTAAAAAAAAAAAAAAAATCCTACGTGACATTTTTTCTCTCTCCATACCTCTCTTTTAATATATATATATATATAGATATATTTCACTGTTTTGAGTTGATTAAGTTTATTGCGTATAGAACAAGGCCTAGTTAAATAAAATAATGTTATACACAAGATGGAATAAAAGTCAGTTTATCGAAAACAAACTTACAAGGTGTCCTTTTTCTTTTTAAGCTTGATGTCTAATTTTGGAGATAAATCCATTGGATTTTCCAAATTTTTCATGATCACATTGACCCTCATGTTGTTGGTTTTCAAAAGTTCCAAATAAGCCCTCATGTTATTGGTCTTCAAAAGTTCCAAATAAGTTTTGATAAGCATTGGTTTTCATTCATCATAAGATTGTAAGGATATAACCATAGGTTTCTTACAATTTAAGAATTTTCAGTTAATAAACAAATACATAAAGAGAAAAAATTAAGAATATTTATGATCTTATTGATTATTACGGTAAAAAAGCAGATTAATCGGAACATACCAACAAGAATCTCAGCGCTCGTTCAGTTAAATTTAGGCTTGTACTATTGGAAGTTTGACTTCGCAATACCTTTAAATTCCTAGAAAATCCATATTTGGGGTTCCCTTGGCGCAATATCTTGAGATATTGGAAGACAAGGCCTATGATATCAAGAACCAGTTTAGAGTATAAGCGTTAATTTTAACAATGATAAAATAATAATAAAATAGATGGTTCAAGTTGGAATTTTAGCTACAAAAGTTAGAAGCTAGAAGCAAAAGACATGTAATAGTTACAAGTTGTAAAATCTTCCAACTTGTAAAATCTCCTAAGTCAAAACAACTGTAATTATCACAACCAAAGCAGGTTTTCGCTACATGCGTATTATATGGCAACCTACTAATTATCTAAGACAAAGTAAGTTATCACGCTTCCCTAAAACTTCTAGAATAGTAAAAGGTTCAAAGAAATTACCTTATTTGAACCGGCTTTAGAGAGCTGTACTCTAATTTCACTAGTACAAAAAAATTATTATAGAACGGACATTCTAAAACGACTCATGAGGCTACGTTCTAAAATGTCGTCCGGTGACATTTTCGCAATAAAAGAGTCACTGATACGGACTAAAATAATCATACGTGAAATTATGTGATAAACGTGACTATTTGTGGAAGACGACCTCATTTCCTAGGGAGGGTGTACCCTTGGGAGGTGGGCGAGCTATGATAATTCGAGTGGATCGTTTTGTGAAGAGTAGCGACCTGTAGTATGGGGATGACTTTTCATACAGGGTCGCGATCTCTTGTAATTTGGACTGAGTACTTAAGCCCGTTTGTGGGATGGATATATGTGAATTATTATGGGTCTGGTGGGCTGTATGCCCCGGCTTAATTGGGATATTTATGGAGAAGTTTGTTGTTTATGGGAACTTGCCAAGTATGAGGAGTCTTAATTGAGAGACGATTGTGGAATCCTGGTGTAAATGAAATTCTTATTACGAAAGGTAACCCTAGATATTGAGAATCTTCTCCTATCCCTATAAAAGGAGCCCTTGTCTTCTTTCTTAAAGGTTAATGCTTGTTTACGCATTTATTATCTGAGTGCACTGATATTATTGAGAGAGAAGAAGTGTGTTTTTCGCTTATTAACTTAAGCGTTGGAGGGCCTTAACGGGCTCGAAATCCGACCCGTTCTAGGCGCTGTTTTGCAGGAAGTCGAGGTCGCTGTGACGATTGCGGATTCTTTGGAGGTCGCTGTGACGATTGCGGATTCTTTGGAGGTCGCTGTGTCACGTTTGGAGGTTTTCTAGGTCACTGATCTCTATTTTTGAGGTTAGTACCCCCTTTATTTGGTAGTTCAACTTTTTGGACTTATGGAGGTTTTCTAGGTCACTGATCTCTATTTTTGAGGTTAGTACCCCCTTTATTTGGTAGTTCAACTTTTTGGACTTATCAGTCACATACTAGAATGTCTTTAGTTTCATTTGTTCATCTCTCTTTTCTCCCATGCCTTTCTTGGTTGGACGAAGGCTCATTTTTTAGACTTCTTTCTTCATTTTTAGAGGAAGAAGCGGAACTACAAACAAGAAAGCTTTGTTTTATCTTTTCTTTATGGATAACCAATTCATTTTCAAATATAGTTGGGAGATTTTACACAAGAAATGGGTAAAAAAATGGAAAGATCGGAATATGGGAATAGATCTGATACAAATACGGACTACCTTTTCAATTGTTGTGGCCAGCCAGTGTGGTGGCGAACACGCTGTGTTGTAAGCTAAGCTGTTCACCTTGTAGACGTAGAAGGTATAGAAAGTGTGCCGTGCGTGATTCATAAGATTCTATAGTATATTATTTCACTTAGACCGCCTCTCCCATGACTTTCCGGACCAACCAACCCGGATCTGCCCTCGCGAGTCTTCTCTGGTATATTCGATATCTAGAACGTCTTAAAAAAAGGCGTTCTTGTATATTCGATATCTAGAACGTCATTAAGACGTTCAGGTAAATTAAATATCTAGAACGTCTTTAAAAAAGACATTCTTATATGTTCAGTTATTTAGAACGTATATTATTAAAGACGTTTTGGTATAATTATTTTTAGAACATATAATCATAAGGACGTTCTAGAATATATAAGTTTTTAATTTGAGGAACAAAATTTTTTGCCCTATTCTAGCTAAATACCTCCCGCATCTCTTGCTCCACCGTTTCCCATCACTAAGAACTCCCTAACGCTTTCCCTCTCCCCCGTCAATCTCACACACAAGCCACCTCACAGCTTCACCACGACACCGGGCGGTGATGAGTAGTAGTGGCGAGGACGAGCAGCAACTGCGGCGAGGTGACGACGGCTGATTTGGCTCAGTTTGGCGTTAGGTTTCGGTTCAGGTCAGCTTGTTGAGTTTAGAAGTGACGGCGGTGCTGGATTGGAGGAATCACTGCCCAGATCGTGGTTTGACTTGTTCTCCGGTTTAGGACTGGACATGATTTGGACTGGACTGGTAAGAAAGATATATAAATTCATGTTCGCGAAAACGTAGAATGGCCATTTGGTTAGAATTGTTTTAAAACGTACGGATTGAATGGTTTGTCTTGTTTAGATTTTTTTTTTTGAAATGGTTTCATAATGCTGAAATAATTGATTGTCTATTTAATTTAATTTTTAGGTTACTTATTTATGGCTCTGGATTCATTTCAGTAATTGACAATATACTTTCTTTATCTGTCTTTGGGGTTTTTGTACAACATTATGGATAGCAAAGAACATTTTGAAAACTTCAAAAGGTAGAGGCTGAGTTTAAACAATATCTGATGTCCAAATATTTCTCAGACAAGACTGTTTCTGAAGGTAAACAAATATCTTCATTTTTAATTTTTTTTTTGTATCCATGCGTACCCTTGAGTGATGGAACATGTTTTTAATCATTATGTATTGTAGTGAATTTTATTTACCACCCTTGCAGGCAATATATTCGACGTGAAAATGAATATAGATGGTCAAACTATTATGCTAGCAGGTACAAATTGCGGTTAACAAATCCCAAATCCTTCTTCCTTTTCCTGTTATTTTTTTATTTAAGTGGCCTCCATACCAATCATATCTTGCTTCGGCAACTTTTAATGAACTGATGAGTAGAGGGTCAAGCTCTTCAGCTGAAACCCCAACAATGGATAGTACTATTTCAAATGTGAAGCCCTCAAACACAGCTGACCGTGCTTAATTTGATCGCTTGGATACAGGTTGCTGGAGTTGCTTACTCTTTGGTCCAGGTAGTTCTTCCACAAGAAGGCATTGCTCTTTAATCCCTGGAAATGTAAGATATTTGGTGTTTTTATTTTGTGCCCTTCATAATTATTACTCTATTATTATTATTATTTTTTTTTTTAATTTTGGAACGACTATGGTGTTTTTGTTTGATACTTTATGCCCTTCTGGCACTCCATTCTCCACGTTAAATGTATTAATTTCACCACTGAAACCTTATATTGCATGTGCCTGTTATATTGACATAAAACAAGGCAGGCCCATTATTTTTCGTTTCAACATTAAGTGAACTATCAGAAGAGGATAATATAAAAGAACTAAAGTAAGGAAATGTGTATTTGGTTTGCTATCATTGAACTGCAACTAGTTTAACCAATCATATTTTAAAGAATTTGCAATGAATATAGATAAGTTATTAATTATGAAAAGCAAATGAAAATTACGACTGTAAGCCATAGTGCTTAATCAATTTAAGGGAGTAATTTATGCTGTATATCCAAGAATAATGAAAATTAAGAGTTTAACTTTGTAATTAAGATGTTTGCTGCTATGTGTAATGCGCGTCCCTAGCGGATCAGTCTAAATCTTTGTATGTTGTATGCTTTGTTTCGTATTGTGTTTCAATATATTAAATACAGGGATGGTTACAAAAATTATCCTCGACGTTTGATCAAATTACCAAGAAAGAAAAAAAAACAAAACTAACTTTCAATATTACTAAGATATATTATTACCTTTTGAGCTTCTTATCATCCCACGAAGAATGGATCCAAAGTTCAAGAGACTTGTTTCAAATTTTCTGTCGCTGAGCCAAAATCACGAGAGATGGTCTGCAATCATCCACCCCATGGGCGGTGGCCCTCGCGGCCGCGGTGGCGCGCCATTGTCAGCAGTTTCGTCACTGTCCACCTCACCAATGCAGGTGGAGGAGAGCTTCAGCTTCATTAGGGGGAATCCTTTCAGTTTCAGGATGGTGATAAAGTTGGTGGAGGATATCAATTGCGTGGATGTGCAAGGAATTGGGACGCGCATTCGACGATTCACTAATCTTATCGCTCCCTTTTTCCTTTTTAATTAATTAATTAACTTATTCAATTTTCTTTTTTAATAAAAAAATCAGGGAGCTGATGTGGTGAGGATGGACGACACATTGTTGGGTGCTTCAGGATTTAGGAAGGTGAGATAAAGGGTCGGTGCTTATCCTCTACAATATATTTTAGTTAAGATGAAAAATCCTATTTCAACAATATTATATCCAAATTATTAGACTGGTATTTTTTATTTTTAATACCTTTTTAGGGTATGGATCTATATATTAAGAGGCGTGATGGATAAGTTGTGACGTGCGAAGACTTCTTTGCTGCCATCAGAGATACAAATGGGGCTGCTTTGTCCAATTTCTTGCTATGGTATGTTGTCAAGGCTGCTTTAGTTTTCTATACTCGCTTTTCTAAAATGACAAGTTAAAGATAGCTGCACTTTTATTCTAAGTAAACACATTATAATACGAAAAGCCAATATAATTGAATATCCCTTCATTTTGAATAGTAATGAAGAAAAAGAAAAGAAAATGAACATATATTGAGAGTGAGATTGGACTATGGGTAATGATAAAAATTGATGTGATATTTTGGATATCATTTCTTTTTGTTAAGAATTATGATAGCTCTTAGAGTTTTAGACTATCATTTATTTATTCGTATACTTCTGCAAAATAGTGAAAGAGGAGCTGCAACGTGTTCCTGGTAGCTTTGATTCAGTATAAGAGTATATCACAGTGTTTGAGCCTTCGCTGTTTGAAGAATGCCGTGCACAGCTTTACAGTACCTGATATGTAGGACTCATCATGTCATGGCGTGGGCAAAAAGCGGTGAACGATGTAGACGGGGTATTATTCTATTACTTCGATTATCCGGTGCAACATTTTGTATTTCAATATTTAAACAGAATGGAGAAGTTGAATATGGAAAACTCCTATATATTTTTGTTTTTCTATCCACTGGAGAGTGAACACCTATTTGAGTTACAAAGATCTGCTACTCCATAGACATCCTGAAAAATGTGATACTTGGTTATTAATTCTCATTTTTCTTTTCCGTTTTCTTAATCTTGAATTGTCACTTTAGGGCTTGTTTGGTTTTGTGGATGAAATAAGACTAAATTTTGTGATTGAATAGGTTACAGTGCTCATATATTAAATTATTTGGTATTTAAAATTCGTGATTGAGATATTTATTGATTGGAATTGGTATCCAAAAATTTGTTTAGTTTTATTGTTCATACTCCGACTTGTGTTTCCTATTTAGTTTACTGTTGATACCCTTGTGGCAGTTGGATAATGATAATCCAAATGAGATTTCACACTTCTACTACTTTATTTTTTATTTCTTTTATTTCTTTCTCATGTGTTCCTAGGATGGTTTGATGTGATACTAATTCCACCACATGAATACAAATGGACTTTGAAGGATGGAGATGTTGCAGTTATTTCATCACTAACCCTGGATCAGGTCACATCTACTGTTCAATACTCTTTGTTTTATTCCCCTTTTGTTTTTGCCTATATACATTATGTTACGACATTTCTCGAATGGGCCCTGCTTACACACTTTAAATGAAATAATGCAGCCAATATTAGGAAGAATAATTCTGTCCCTTTACCTTGCAGCAGGAATCAGTTATCCGGGGAATGAGTCTTCGGCGGGAAAGGGATGAGGAGGAGAAGTCAGAAGTTAATGGCGTATTGCTGGGACCGTGAGGAGACATATACCTATTGAGCAAGTGAGTCATATTGTAATTTGGTCCGTACGGCTATGCTGTTTTTACTAAGTACCCAGATTGTGAACTTTGTATGTTTTTTTCTAAAATGTAGCTTTCTTAAGACTTTAGGAAAAACTCAACATGTTAGTTTACAGGAAAAGCAGTCGATAACTGTTTGTATTTATTCTATTTTGGGCCTGCCAGATTCTTTAAGTACTTTTATGCTCTTATCAAAGTGCCCTAATTAAATTGGAGAATATTTATCTTATTTGGTTAGTACAAGTGCCGAAGATTGGGATACTTATTGATATCTTGATTTAAGAGAATATCTGAAGTATGCTTTGTGTTCTTTATTAGATCTTATTAGTGTGCAATTTGTTGTCATGGCCATGTATCATGTAGAATCTTTATCAGGTGATCATCTAGGAATAGCAAATAAACAGGGCATCGTTTGGGTATGTAAAAACTGAATTATTACGGGTTATGCATAAATGCTGTTACCAGGTTGATTATTTGTAGTATGATTAATGTAGTAAGGGAAGAGTTTACTTGTAGATTTTGTTCTGATTCTAAAGTGCTTTTGTAAAAACATAAAGAGTAAAAATCTTTAACTGTATGCGGTGGTGCAATGATAGCTTTATGTCCTAGATGGGTAAAATCTCACCCCTTGGACAATAGCAAGCAAGACTGAAAAGAAGGCTGCAGGTGATGCAGCTGCATGGATGTTTCAATGTAGTCACTCTAGATCTTTTTATCTCCATCTCCAGTTTAAAGTAACTTCCTTTTTTTTTTTTTTTAAATTTACTTTCCACATAATATTTAGTCTATAGCTATCTGCTGGATATGTATAACAAGCTAACTGGATTGATATTTTTGCTATCACGGTTATCTTGTTGTTGTAGTTATTTATTTATTTGCTTCAGTTTTTTTCGCAAGATCCTTTTTGTTCCTTTTATTTTGGGGTTAAAAATATCTTTTACTTGTGTGTTTTCAGTCTGACTATAAAGATTTCTTGTGCTATAAAGGTTGGGCACGCTTCAATGAGATCATTACCAGACTGCTCTTGAAGGGAGCTTTGGATACTTTCAAGAAGTACTCGGTTAAAGAAGAAGACATTGATGTTAGTTTACCTGATTTCCCATAATGTTTCATTTGGTCGCTGCATATGAGTATTGACATCTATCAAACAATACTATAAGCATTTAATGTATTTGGTAGTGAACATTTTTTTAAATGATTATAATGGGTCATAATGGGAAAATTATTCAATATATGTCAAATTATGTCCCAGAAATGAGTAGATTTAAAAGGCCTTTTATTTTGCATTACTTTTACACATGCATAATTATTTATTTCCCATGATAATTTTCCTAGGTATGAAGTATCCTTTGCTTTATTTGGTTAGATTTCAGAAAATCTCATGCTGGAAACAATGGTTTTAATTTTTATTTTTTAATCCTTGTACACAAGGTTGTTTGGGTTCCTGGCTCATTTGAAATTGGCGTGGTAGCAGAGAAACTTGGGAAGTCACGAAAATACCAAGCAGTTTTGTGCATTGGAGCTGTGGTACAGTTAGAATCTTATTTATGTTCTTTTGCACTAGGGTTTTTACTTTTTGTGGAGGCAGCGAGTAAAAGAATTTTACAGGGCCTTTTGGTCTTCCTATTTTCTGTACAACACTTTATCACATTTACTTACTAATGATTTCTCCCTTTTTATAACTTTCTTGACCAGTAGATTAGAGGTGATACGACCCACTATGATGCTAATTCAGCTGCTTCTGAAGTATTATCAGCTGGTCTAAAATCAGGTTAGTTATGTACTGCAGAATGATTTTACTAATGCATTAGAAAAATGAACCATGTACATAGATAAATACGTTGCTTTATTGTACTACTGGAAAGAGAAAAATGAAACATCAAAGGAAGAAGAAACACTCCCACTGAATTCTCCGAATAAATATAAGTTATCTAAATTGGGTATCGAAATTACTAAAAATCAATTTTCTGTGTCTGGTATGCTTAACTGGATTTGAGTATGTAGTTGTAATGCTAGTATTAATTAGGTTAGTTTCAATTAGGTTTTTGATTACTCTCCAGTCTATCTCTATATGTGTTGAAGCATGTTGTACTGTACATGCAGACATTTATATGAATCATAGCTTAACATTTTGAGTGACAAATGAATGTTGTTGCAGGAAGTTTTAACTCTTTACATGAAAGAGCTACCTGCAATGAATTATGCTGCTAATACTGGAAAGTCGTCGATGTTCCTTGAAAGATGTGTTACAAATGGGTAAAGATAATTACATTTTCTTTGTCATTGTTGTTGCCTGGCTAAACTTGCACCCTATATTACTTCTACATCCACTTCCCTAGAAAACTTTGCTAGTCCCGATTCTGCTGCCACTGCTATCATCAAACTAAAGGGTAAATTATAATAACTGCCATTGAAGTTTAGTCTAACTATAACAACTAAAAAAAGTTATTTTAAAATTACAAACACTCTCAACCCTTGAATATTTTTGCAATTTACACTCAAGCTAAATATTCCAAATTGAACTTTTGTTCCCCTCTGTTGGTATCCAGAATGTTAACAGAAGCTGAAGTAGCTTATGTCTTATAACAGTTGCTTGGTTGTTTTATTGATAGGAAATACTGCATCTTACTTCTGAAGTCCAAGGATGACATATAACCTGAAGAGGTATGATTGCTGTGGCAACTACGATTTTCAGTGTAGAGTAATCTTTGATTTCTTGGATATTATGAGGATATTGTTGCAATTTTAATTTCATTGACCAGTTTGTTAGTTTCTCTGATTTGTGCATATTTATTTTTCTCTTTCCCTCTTTTTTCTATTAGGTCATTGCAGCAATTACTTACCAAATAATTCCAGCTGATACACAGATGCTGAGGTTCCTCTTGCTGCCGTTAGCTCAAATTCTCAACACAAGGTTTGCTCCTTTTTTTGCATTCAAATTTAAGCTCCATCATTTAGGAGAAATTTGGAGAATTCATCACCTTGTAAAGATTAGTTATGCAATTGCAACTGAGTAGTTATATTATCTTGAAAAAAATTAGTGTTCTTGACTTTCTTGATTCCATGATTCGAGCTATCAATCAGAATTCCCTATTTACATATAAATCGAGAGCATGGGTCCAGTGTTTCTCGCCCTACAGCAGATTACAGCTCTTAATTTTTAAGGTTTATAATAGGCCATAACGAGTGTAGCTCTTCAGATGGTGGGCTCAACTATTCTTCTGGGATTTTAAATTTATAATTACCGACTCTCTTCAAAGTCTCAAACCTTTTACTACAAATTTTATTTATATTGTTTTAAAAATAATAAATTAGTCTTACATTTACGAAAGTAATATTTTTGTATCCTAGGTTCATTGGTTTTGTATGCTTAAAATGTCAAATACTCCTACCATTTTCTGCAAAATTTATATAATAATAAACTTAATATGGACAAGCATAATTGTCCATCACTGTGACCAAATTAATATATAAAAAAAGGTGCAACTACGCCTTTAAACTATTGCACCAAGATCAAATGTATACATATTTCTTGATTTCAATATCAATTGAGGTTCTGAGTGAGTGTGATCAACATTTAATTTGATCTATAAAATAGTTTTTTTTTTCCAAAGGGAAATTCAATAATAAGATGTGAATAGTTTTCTATTATTTTTAGACATGCTGATGGGTGGAAACATGAAAGTTCAGGACTGTTTCCATTTTGATTTTGCTAATATTTCAATAATAAGATGTTAATAGTTTTCTATTGTTTTTGCTCTATGTTAAGATAAATAGGTCTGTTTCTAATATTATCAGAAAAGGGGATTCTATCTGATAAACTGTTAATAAATTTGTTGTGTAAGGCTCAGTATTTATCAAAATTTTAATTTGACATTTATTGCGTCGTAGATATTACTGTTGATTATGATATTATATTACCTCAAATGCAGTTGTGAAGGGAGATGCGTACGATCTTTTCATCCAACCATAGAATTTGGCGCTCCTTGTGAGTCTCTTGGTGCAGGTATGCTTTTTGTTATAAATTATATTCTGCTTTGGTTTGGAAATGTTATTCACGAGGACATTTGACAAATAAAAGTGTGCTAAACGATGTGAAACAGAAGAGATACCTTTTTTGATGTTGCTCTTTGTGAAGATTTTTTGGCGTATTAAAACTCTTGTTGATATTATCTCATTTTCTTATCCAAGTTCCTTTTTGTTTTAAGGCTATGCAAGCAGCTCTAAAGAAAATAGAGGAAGGGGGTACAATTGAGGGTGCAAAAGCTGTTTGTGAACCTGCCATTCTTTCTCAGTTGATCAAATGGAAGGTTACGTCATAATGAATTTAAACTTATGGCTGATGCATAGGATCCTTCACTGCTAAAGAATTCACTATAGATATTATCTGCTATATATATAACTTTTGACTCAAGTATTGTATTTTTTTCCTTGTATAATCCAGAATAAGCTGAGAGTTTATCTTGCTCCCTTTATCCACAGCATGCGCTATACATCTTTTGGTCAGCACTTCACGAAAGTTGAAAAGCTAAAGGAGGTAACAACAGATCTTTTACTGCCTTATAATCATACGTAAAGCTTATAACATTTCATATGTTAATTCTGCAGGTTGTCAGTCGGCTTTCGTTGGTATGTGCAAGACGGTGACACAGTAAGACAAGTTTACGTCCTCATTAATTAACCTTTATATATTTTATAGTGGTTTGAGTATTATTATTGTAATTTTTGAATATTATTCTGTTTGACAACTTTATCTGGAGTGGTAATTCGAATTTAAGATTATCTGTTCCGTCTTATTTTATGACCGCCCTTTTATACTCCTTTTGTTGTTTTATACTAGCATGGAATTGGTTTTCCATGAGTATTAGGAGAATTTAAGGCAATTATTAGTGGGAAAGAAATGTTAGCATGTTACAAGTAAATAGGGATATTTTAGTTCATGTTTTTTTTTTCTTTTTAAATTGTGTTGTATTTCAATCTTACTGAAAACTATGAACAAACAATTTTGTCGAAACAGATAGTTGGTTTCTGCTTTGGATCAAACGATTTCAGCTGCTTAATGAAGGAAGAATAGAATGGGAAGAAAGTGCTCCTTTAAAAATTATGACATCATACAACCCAAAAGGTATATACTTTATTAGTTCAATTGGTTTCTGCAAATAGTGCCTTCAATTCTATTTGGCGTATGATTTTGTGAGTTGTGCATGTCTTAGAACTGCTGCTCAATTACCACTTGGTCATATTGCATAGTTATATGTACGATTGCTGATTTTCCAACATCATCTTGTTGTTTCTAGAATGATTTCAACTTTGAGAAAAGATATTAGACGTGAGCCGGTTTGGAAGAATTACCTGAAGGATCTTTTAATTCTCTATAAAAGTGGCAAAATCTTTTTCTTTCTTTCTATTTTTTTTAATCTTGGAATAGATTTCTGTTTCACTCATATGCTATTTATCTTGCTTAGATCATGGTGCTAAATTCACCTTTTGGTGTTCAAGCATGATTTTTTTTAAGACGTAGGTGTAATTAAATTGGCTTTTTACGTTAATTAGTGCTTATTCTCCTTGTCCATTATATTCTGACAGATTTGTCATTTATTATGTCCTGTTGTGAAAATAATTAGTGCTTATTACCCAGAAATCTAATAAGATTTGGCCTATTTTTCATTTGGTAACTTTTGTTTCTTGATTTACTTCAGAAATCTAATCAGGTTGAACGAGTATGAGTCAGCAGTGCTTGGTTTTGTTCATCCCGAGTACTCGAGCCCTGTTCTGTTCATTTCTGTTCTTGTCAAGGCAGTGTGCAAAGAAGATTCGTCTTCTCCTGTAAAGTATGTTGGGAAGACCCAGTCGGCTTCCGTAAATCGAATTTCTCAGCCTCTTTCAATCGCCTTTTCATTTTTTCTAGTGATTGAACTAAAACTTGGTATAGTAATACTATGATGTTTTGGTTAATGATAAATGTGATTGATTTTTTAATTTTTTAATCATGGATAATGATATGGTTCTAGAACGGGTTAAGAAAAAGATGTTTTAGAAAGCCCGACATTCTAGAACGCCTCATATAACCGTTCTAGAAAGTCAGACTTTCTAGAAGAGCTCTATACAGAACGCCATAACCGTTCTAGATTTAATGAAACAAGGTCTTCTAGATTGTTGTTTCTGCACAAGTGTTTCAAATATCAAAACATGTGATGGGGTCTTGTTCTCGTCAAAGTTGGTAGAAATGCTAACTGCCCATCCTCTAGCTTTTTAAATTATGTATTAGGCCCCCTTCGCAATCTGAAATCATGAAGCACTATAAATACCATGTTTATGCAAATCACATTATTTGAGTAGAAAATTATATCTTACCAGAATCAAAAAGGAATGATATGTATTGATCAACCTTCTTGACAATCAAACTTCTTTCATGCATAAATTGTAATGGTGGTCAAGAATAATATTGGCACGAAAAATACTTTCATGCATAAACTTTTGGAGAAACTGTAATTGGACAGATTTTTAAATGATAATTATCAACTAGTCCAAGTGTGTACTACTGAGTAATGGTGTACTGCATAGTGAAATGAAATGTGGAATTATTTGATCAGAGTTTTGGTCATTTCAATTTTTTTCTGTTCAATGAGAGGTGACAAAAATATCCGATGTCTGTAAATTGTCGATTTGGAGAGCAGTCTCATAGCACGTTCATAAAATATATATAACTAGATTGTTTTTATGTTATAGAACAACAATTAGTATATAATAAAGGCAAATACTTGGGTGAGATCGGTCTCATTCTATGAGATCAGTTTTTACCATACCCACTTATCCGACTCGCTTGCTGCCCGTCCATCCGCCCACCCGTGATAACAACCCTAACAATACGAAGGAAAAAACAAAACGCAGCAATATACATCTCTCTCCGTCCACATAAATCTACAGTACCCTTTCACCTTTCTTCCACAATGTGTTCAATCATCTCCTCGTCGACCCTAGCGGCCCAACTATTAGTGACGCCGCCACCTAGCAAATCAAAATAGAAGTCGGATACCACATTCGAAACTCTTCTCAGTGTTTTTAGTTTTCCCAATTTCTATTATTTGGTAAGGAGGAGGCCGAACGTGGCTTCGTGGTGGCAGATTGCAGCCAAAGGGTTGTTTTTTGGGTAGATGGCCGTGGGATTCTTGGCCGGAAAGACGAACTGATTCTTAGAGATGGCGATGGAAATACATTGCTTCTAATCAGGCGAAAGGTACATTTCTCGAAGGGACTGGGGTTTGGGCTAATTACGAAATACCTTAGATGTTTATGAAAATTTTACAAAAGCCCCTTTGGATATTTGATTTGTTTCTTATAGGCAAAAAAAGATTTTGAGAATTCTGATTTTTATTGTTAATATTATTTGGTGCAGGAAGGAATTATTGAGGCGGTGAGCTTGACAAGGCAATGTAAAGGCTTCACCTATGATTTCTTAGGATCTCACAAGCTTGTTTTTACCTTAAAGTTGCAAGCAATACTGCAATTTTGGTTTCATCAACATCATTCACTAGGTATAGATAGATAGAAGATGTGTGTTGTGTTGAGTTAAGTAACATTTTTAACTCAAATTATTTGAGTATCACAGAACATTGTTAATGTATCACAAAACATTGTTAAAGTATCACAAAAAATTATTAAAATACCACAAATTTTATACCTATTTTAATTAAAGTATAGTTAAATAATGTTTTTAACTCAAGTTTTTCAAGTATCACAAAACATTGTTCAAGTATTACAAAAGATTGTTAAAGTATCACGAGTTTTTTATACATATTTTACAATAAAACATAGTTAAGTAACATTTTTAACTCAAGTTATTTGAGTATCACAAAACATTGTTAAAGTATCACAAAAAGATTGTTAAAATATCACAAATTTTTTATACCTATTTTTAATTAAAGTTATAGTTAAGTAATATTTTTAACTCA
>BMAC01000301.1:236619-266764 GCA_014905375.1 Phtheirospermum japonicum | reverse complement strand
TAAATATATTTTTAATTTATGTTCAAAAATAAAAAGAAAAAATCTTACTTTATAGTTAAAGTCTCATATTTTATGTATGAAAAAGTAAGAAAAATTCTTATTAAAAATCTCTTACTTTACAGTTAGATTTCTAACTTTATATTTGATGGGCAGAAAAAAAAAAATCTCGCCAAAAGATTTTTCGGCAGTCGGACAGCAGCGGCGGTGGGGGTGACGGCGGGAGGTGGTGGTGTATTGTTTATTGATATTATTATTATTATATTATTATCAGGGGTAACCTTGTAATTGTATATTTATTGTTTGGACTATTTGATATTTTGTATAATTAGTCAATGTATTTGACAAAAATACTTTTTCTTATATAGTATTTGGCCAATTACTCCTAATAATAATGAAGTTATTAACATTTTTCTTTCCTTTTCGATTACATGATCTAACAAATTATTATTATATGTTTACCAACTTTGAATCAAATTATGTGTTGAGAACTAATTTTTACCCAAGGTTCTAAAAACCGTTAGGAGGGCCAATTTTATATTTATTTGAAATTTAGGTTAAAAATTGAAGTAACAAGTCAAATATAAATACATGACAATTTGCAATCATACTACATAATATAAATTTATCCAAAAAAAAACTTAATTTTTGAACTTTCATCGAACGCATTGTGTATATTATTAGATTTATGTTTTTCTAAATAAGAACAATAAAAATTGATAAACTCCCTTTCACATTTGAATAATTCTCACTTACAAATGACCACCAAATTGTAATTAACATAAACAATCAAACTTCTAAAAAAATAGGTCCAAAAACTAAACTAAACCTCATTGAAATTAAAACAACAAGGAGAAAATTATAACTCAATGTCTTGATTTTCATATTTTTTTAGAAAAATAGGTTTGATAAAATAATCAATAAAAGGCGCAATGAGTGGCCACCAAGGGCCGCCATTTTTCGCCCGGAATACCTAATCCGGGCCGCCGAGGGAAAATCATAAGCGGGAGGTGCAGTGTAGGCCAATTTTTCGAACAATGGTTTTTACCTTTATCCAATGTAGTAGTCTAGGCTGGATTGATAAAAAAAAATTGAGCAAATTATTTCAATTAATTTTGTACAGTCAGTATTAATAATGTAATTAAATAAAAAAAATACATAACAACATTTGCATATCAAAGTAAGAAACTTTTGCAATCAAATAAAATACTTTTTGTCATCAAGTATGAATTTTTGGACATTAAATAAAAGATCTGTTAAATATAGTAAGAAATTTGGACATATAATAAGAAATATTTCCGGTGACCGGAATTATTTCTTGGACATTAAGTAAAAAATGTTTGGACATATAGTAAGAAATATTTGCACATATAGTAAGAAATACATATATATAGTAAAAAATCCAAACATATAGTAAGAAAAGTAACTGGGTTGAAAAAAAACTGACTGCACTGACTCCATGGACATGTAGTAAGAAATTTTGGGCAGAAAAAAAAAACGACGAAAATAAATTCCGGTGGCCGAAAAATATTTTCAAATGATTAGGAAAAGAAAATGTGACCGGAAAAAAATTCCGGCAGCCTGAAAATTTTTCAGCGGCGGCGGCAGGTGGCGGGCAGGTGGCCCCATTTTATTATTATTATTAGTTATTTTAATAGTAAGAGTATTGTGCTATATTCATATCACAATTTTGGACTATTTGGCAAAAAATAAGTACTATTTGATTTAAAATTAGATGGAGGACTAATTGACAAATGAACCTCCACCAGGATACTATTTGACAATTTCCCGTTATTATTATTATTAAGAAACATATACCATAAACTTTCATAACTAGATTTTCGGGCCGAGCACCTAATATGGCCTATGATTGTAAATGTTAAACTGGCGAAGCCGACCTATGTTCACACCACCTTCAAGTCACCACATTATGTTGTACGTGTGATTATTCATTTATAGCGTGGATAAAGGCGGTGGTGATGAAATGTGCGAATAATAATGAGCAATAATGTGAAATGTATGATCAATATTGATACTTGACTTTGTGTTTAATAGTTGATTTTTAAGTAAAAGATATTATAAACAAAGGCCACTAACTAATAAATACTCCATCCATCCCAAATTGCGGTTCTAGCTTTCGTAGCTCCTCTAAGCTCCCTTCTTTGTCTCCCTCTAAAACCTGCAAAATAAGTTATTACTCACTCTCACTACTTTTGCATGGGATTTTGGCGAATTTAAAATCTAACAAAACGAGTGAAGTCCATAGAGAAGGTGGGCTTGTTGCTTCGTAACTTCGGTTGCAACAATATCTTAGATGCGAACACATTGTAGAAACGCACCTCAAAGATGTTCAACTTTAAGAAAAAAAAGACTACAAGATACGCGAGGTGTACGAATTTCGAAGATCAACTCAGTATCATCAAAAACTCTAATGCCCAACGCATTTACGAGATAAGCAATCATAGAAAGAGAATAAGAGAAGATTTAAAATAAGAGGAACGTTACATCGCTGTTGTGGGAAGATGGAACAATATCTTCGAGCTATTCTTTCTAGAAAAGAAGTTAAGAGTAAATGGCCTCTTGTGGAACCCAACTTTTGTGCACCCGTTAAACGACAGTATAAGTCACATCGACCTGATGGATTCAGGTCGCACGATCACAGACCGACTTGGAGACCTGATAACCTGAGATCGCATGAATGGCGACCTAATAAGTTCAGGTATCGGATGGATGGCGACCTGATAGGTTCAAGTTGAGTGAGTGCCGACCTGTCAGGTCTCAGCACCAGAGGTATGCATGGAGCCCACATCATGTCGGATGGCATAAACCTCAGATTAGTACATGTTCAGTCTGCTACAGCTGACAATAGTACTGGCAATGTTAACCACACGATCATAGATAGCCGTTGTCATATGTACTGTAGCATTTCTAACCACAAGATTTAGGACAACCCTAGACAGTTATATAGCTATAAATAGTAATGTATTTCATTAATGTTGGGTATTAAGAAATTACCAAAGATATATTCAGTACGATCCTTAGTTCACTTTATAATAGCTTACTTATTATTTCATCTCGTCATGAGCTCGCATCTTTTCTTTCAGCACCCCTTCACCAAGACCAGCAATATTCACAGTAAATGAAGTTTCTCATTAGATTGTTACCATAGATTATAAATGAACTGTTGTAGAAAACATAAACATACTGAAATGAACCGTAGAGACATGGAATGTCTAAGATGAACAAATGAGCTTGAAAATTTCTCCAACTTTCTATGAATGATAAAAAAACCCCCCAAACTATAAACTCTAATCAATACAACGGTGAACAGCAATATCATCTGCCCCAACCCCTCCTCAAAAAACAAAAAACAAAAAAAAAAAGGAAAAAAAAAAAAGAAACGACAAAAAAAAAAAACACGTGCATTGCTCCAAACAATGCACTAAATGTAAAAGTTTTGTTGGCCATCAAATGAGCCATATCCTACAACTTATGACAAAAGATATGCGTTACCCTACAAGATGGAAAATCATAGAGTCAAGGGTTAAATAATTCACAATTTAGAACATGTAACTCTCATGAAAAATTCCTGCATAGTTTTATGCGATAATTGTTTCTCACATAAACGTAATACTTGTTCTTACTATATTTGTGTATTTATGTCTAATCGCAAGTATAAAGGGTAGATGTAATACTCGACGAGTAAAGTTGTATTTCACAAGAACTCACTACTACAAAAACACCCCTATAGCATTGGTTGTTTTGACTAATAGGCATCGGTTGTACAACCGATGCATATTAGACCGATGCTAAAAACATGGACTTTAGTCATCGGTTGTAGAACTGATGCTAATAAGCGACATAAACATCGGTCGTTTGACCAAAACTGATGCATATAGTAGCCACACACCGATACCTAATGTCTATATATAGACTCTTTAGGCATCGGTTGTTCCAAAACAACCGATGCCTAAAGCCTCTTTATAGGCATCGGTTTTTCCAAAACAACCGATGCCTAGTGTGTAAATAAACACATCGTTTGTTAAAGCAACCGATGCCTAATATCTACCTATAAGCATCGGTTATTTTGCTAACAACCGATACCTAATGTCTAATTATAGGCATCAATTTTCATTAAATGACCGATGCCTAATATTTAAGTATACGCATCGGTTCTTTGTAAACAACCATTGCCTATAGTATCAATATAAGAATCAATTGTTGTAATAAAACCGATGCATAATGTTCACTGATACGCATCATTTTTTTCCCAACCAATGCTTATAATAATTTAAAAAACATCATGTAGGCATCGGTTGTTCCAAAACAAACCAATGCTCATTCGGTTGATTATATGCATCGGTTTGCACAAACCGATGCATATTTGTAAATTTTGAAAAAAATTCAAATTTCAAAATTTTATTTTGAAACTTGTCCAAATAAATGATAATTTTTTTTTCTAAAAATAATTTATTATTAATACTTGTCCAAGAATAGAAAATAATATATGAAAATAAAAAGATCAACAAAATGTACTCATTGCTAAAAGTAGCAAACCATGTCAATATGTAAATTGTTATAAAACAAGTTGATCGAACAAATTAACCAAAGTGTCACAAATGTCAATAAAAATTTCAACAGCGCATCACGAATTAAGCAAGAAATCCATAGACCACGAACCTCCTCATAATTGCCTGCACCAAGTTACAAAATAAACACTACTTAAGTATAAACTAAGAAAAATTAATTAAAAATATGAGAAAAAAAAATACATAAATACGAGTATTTTACCGAATAACGTATTCTGCCCATAACTCACGAATATTATCAATTTGTTGTTGCTCGTATGGTCAAACTCCAAATGAGGCCTACACATCCCGAATCAAAGTTTCAATTTTTCATTTTAAAATGAAGTGTCTAAGTAAAATATTCAATAATTTTTACTAATAAAATGAGTTTACACTTACCCTGTCTAATGAAGAAGCTTCAGCCATTTCAGTGCAAATCTCATGCATATACCTCAATGGATCTTCCCGATAACCCAATCGACTAAAATCAACTGAAGTGGGTCCTAAATCATCTACCCTCAAACCCCGGCCGTTGTCGACCCAACTACATAAAAAAGAGGAATCTCGAATAATTTATAGTCAAGTCCCCAAATGTCCTCAATGACCCCATATAACAACATAGAAGCATCCACCGGTCCTTTACCTTTCGCACTCGAATAATCGCTTGTTAATCCAACTATTGAAACACCACTATTCTGCAGCACTTTTATCATCTTGACGTTTCGTGTAAAACCTGTACCCATTGATGTCATAATCTTTATAACACCTCACATGTGAAGCAGGGCCATATGCTAACCACTTGACTGTTTCAGTGATATTATTATGTGTCCTAGATAACTCTTGCATTACTGTCTCTTTGAACCATTTATAAAATGTGCGATTATGTTCCCTGGTCACCCATAGGGTTCTGCTATTTTAAAATGGACATGTGCCGGTCGAGGTATGGATTGACCTCAGAAATGTGTTGCAATACAAAATTGTGTGCCTAGATGTGCATTTCAGAATTTGCGAAAAATGCTTTGAGCCCAATAGTATCTTTTCCGGCAAGCCTTCTCTCGTGGCGAGATTTAGGAATGCCAATAGTTTCAAAATTCGCTAAATAACTTGTACAAAACTCAATAACCTCCTCGGTAGAGTAGCCTTCAATGATACTCCCTTCTGGCCAAGAACGATTCCATACAAGTCCTTTTAATATACCCATGTATCTCTCAAATGGGTACATGTACCCAGTGTTCTAAAAATCGCTAGGCGACTGCTAGGCGTCAGGACAGGGCCTAGGCGGGGCCTGAATTTGAGAATAAATACCCTGATTTACAACATTACATCCAACAGTTTAATAGTTCAACATACTACTTGTTACACAATAAAGTCTATGACAATTCAAAACTAAAAATAATAATTACAAGATACAATTCACAAGTTTAAAGTTATTGTTCGATTCAAAGTTCAAAAAAACATAGATCCATAAGTTCATTAGTAAAAAGAAATACCATAACATATATTACAAATCAAAATAATCAAAAAATAGGCCCAAAAAACGACGTCGTTTCAGGCCGTAAAAAAAAAAAAACTGGGCTGGCGGCCTGAGGCGCCTGGCGATTTCTTTTGCCGATTTTTAAAAATCGTAGGCGGATTGGTGGTGCCTAGCGCCTAAGCGGGCGCCTAAGGCGATTTTTAGAACAGATCATGTAACTCAAGAAAATCGGCCCACACAATTTAACTTCTCGAACCAAGTTGACAATTAAGTGCACCATAATGTCAAAGAATGATGGAGGAAAAAACATTTCAAACTCGCATAAAGTTTTAACAACGTCGGCCTGCAAATCATCTAATTTCTCAAGATCAATAATTTTACTAGAAATTACATTGAATAAAAGACAAATCTTTGTTATGGTACGCCTCGCATCTCTTGGTAATGCACCTCGAATAGCAACTGGTAATACGTGTTATATTAAGATATGACAATCATGAGACTTCATACCAGCCAATTCATGGTCCTTCATTGAAACGATCTTTTTAATATTCGAAGAATAACCAGAAGGAACCTTGATTTCATTCAAACACTCACAAAAACTGATTTTCTCTTGTTTAGACATGGTATAACAAGTTGGAGGTAGGTAAGTTCGCTTGTCGGGTTTTTTCGGTGCTAACTTCTCCCGTATCCCCATTTCCACCAAGTCTTGTCAAGATTTAATACCATCTTTTGTCTTACCCGAAATGTTTAATAATGTTCCACTATCACATACATTCTTTTCAATGTGCATGACATCTATACAATGTCTAACCAACAAATGTTCCTAGTATGGTAGACCCCAAAATATGGATTTCTTCTTTCAACCACCCGTTGAGACAGTTTTAGAAAGTTTGCCGAACTCAACATCAATATCTTTAATACGATCGTAAATTGCACGTCCAGATAATGGCGATCTAGCAACTCGGTCTAGAGTTTTACCATTGAAAATCTTCTTTTTTTTTTCGATAAGGATGCTGACTTGGGAGAAAGGCCCGGGTATCCATGTACATATATTTTCTACCATTTGTCAGCTAAATACTACTCATCTCATCTTCACAAATGGGGCATGCCTTAGCTCCTTTATTTTCATAACTTAACAAGTTACCATAGGCTGGAAAATCATTGATCGTGCAAAATATCATGGCTCGTAAGGTGAAATTTTCTTGAGTATAAGCATCGAAGACCGTCACACTCTCATTCCATAAATTTTTAAAATATTTAGTAAGAGGTGCCAAGTACACATCTATGTCATTCCCTGGTTGTTTAGGTCCGAATATCAACAAAGACAACATGATGTACCTGCGTTTCATGCATAGCCAAGAGGAAGATTATAAATTGCTAATAGAACTGGCCAAGTACTATGATGACTGCTCATGTTTCCATGTGGGTCCATTCCATCCGTGCACAGTCCAAGACGAAGATTTCTCTTCTCACTACCAAATTCTGGAAACTTACTATAAATGTTTCTCCATTGCGGAGAATCGGCCGGATGTCTTAGTTTTCCATCATTTTTTTCCTTCCTTCAGCATGCCACTACAAATTCTTCGCTTCCTTTGCATTTGAAAATAAGCGTTTGAATCTGGGAATAATCGGGAGATAGTACAACACCTTGGTTGGAGGTCCTTTTTTTATTTACAAGCCCACCATCATCATTGTCTATTTTTCATAGCGCGATTCCCCATATTTCGGGCACTCCCACAAATCCTTGAACTTATTCCGACACAATATGCAATCATTTGGACATGCATGTATCCTCTCGATCTCCAGACCCAATGGGCACAACATTCTCTTTTCCTCGTAGGTTGAAGTGGGAAGCTCGTTATCATTAGGAAATGCATCTTTTAGAAGCTCTAGTAACCCAGTGAAACTCGTACCATCCACTCTTTTCCTTTTGGTTATATATATTAAGCATGAAAGATAACTTTGTAAATTTGGTACATTTAGGGTACAACGATTTTCCAACATCAACAAACAATCTTTCAAACGCAGCAATATTATTGATATCACCTCCTATATCATGCAACATTTCATCTAATCGATCACTGTCTACATCCTCGTCATTTTATGTATTACTATCACTAGTATCATACGTAGATGGAGCTGTCGAGTGAGCTGTATTATCGATCGGAGGTAAAGTTTCACTGTGCCATATCTATCGTGAACAACCTTCTTTAAAACCACGACGTATCAAATGGTTCTTCACTTGGTGTGTACTCTGAAATTGTCTCAAGTTTTTTCAATCAACACAAGGACACACAATCATTTCCCAATCATACTTAGTTTTATTCTCCACAACAAATTTCAAAAAACTTTCAACCCCTTGAATATATTCAAGTGTATTACGTCTACCATACATCCAACTTCGATCCATTATCTACCGCTGCACAACTGAATTACAAACTCAATAAATAAACTACAAAGAAACAAAAAATAATTTACCAGAAAACTCCATATATATGCATGCAACTTTGTTCATAATTTTTTTTTCTTATTACTCTGTTTTCTTGGCCTAATATATATAGTGTTAGCAAGGTTCATATTATATTATAATTAACATTGGGATATAAAGTTCAACTTATTATAATTATTATTTTTATTATTATGTTAAGAAAACCAAAGTCGACAATCGAAAGACAAGTGTGGCTCCAATATTCACCATTCAATTGTTTTAACTTCTTCTTTAAGCATTATTTGCATTTTCATAACCTGCATTGCATGTCCCATTGATAATAAGATTCAGCTATGGCCATGAAGGAGTGAATTTTGTAAACATACATAGTGAAATGCCTTAAGATGTACTATTTTAGTTGAACACTCTATATTTATGTGCATCAGTAAAGTGAAATCAAATGATAATTGCATTACTCTGTTATTAGGCTACATTTGTTTACTTGATATTTTATTAGGTGATTCACTTGTAAAATAAAAGAGAACATGTATGTGTTAACTGAACTTCTTTCTAATTTTATTCCTTACAGTTCAAAACAAACCTAACTTTTATTTAATCTAGAATGTAAATAAAAAAGAATATATGTTTTAGTTATACACTTTTTCTCATCCCATTTTGTCTCTATATTTAATGTTATTCATTAAATTATTATTATTACTATTAATTAGTACAGAGTATAATTAAAAAACTGTACACAATAATTGAAAATAGTACTTTTTATTTGAATTAGCAAAAAAAAAAGTTACTATTGCAAAAAAAAAAATTATAAATGTAGGAAAAAGATTCAAGCGTCGTCAGCCTTCCTCTTCGTCCCCACCTGAGCACGATCCACATCGTCATCATCAAACCATGCACCAAGCTTGGTGATGAGAATGGATTCGAGCTTGGAGATGTAGAGAACCACCTCACCCCAATGAGCATTTATACTGCTCAAAACGTGGGTGAGTGTTTCTAACTGGCCGGCTAGCTTCCGCATGTCTGCAGAGCGTTCTTCCTGCATTTGCTTCATTAACGCGACAAGTTGTTTTTCCTGAGATTCCAATAGCTTGCGGAGCGGTCTCTCCATAGTGTTGTCAGCTATTGTTTGTGATGGAGATTAAATTTTTATTTAGCCAAAAAGGTGCAGTTTAGTTATATTGTGATGAAGATTAATTTTCCACAAACAGGGGGTATTTATAAAAGTTCAGTGCACCTCTTGGAATTCTCAGTGCCTTTTCAATTTCTCGATGCATCACTGCCTTTTCAATTTCCAGTGTGTGAATAATACAACTTCTTGCAATTCTAGAAAATAAATATGCTGCTTCACGCCTTTTCATATATATGCAGAAACATTATATGTAAAATAATAAAAACATGAAATAAGTACATACCTTAAGAAGATCAATTTGCAAAGAGACGGCTGCACAAAGAGGAAAAAATAAGCTGCTAGGTTTCATGGGAAATTTTTGAAAACTCAATAGCAAAGATGAAAGAAATTTAGGTAGAATATGGAATAGGTTTTAAAATTTTGTTCATCAATTATAAATGTGAAGATTCAATTCAGAAATTTGAGTTTTTGTTCACCAACTTTAAAAACGCCCGCATTTCAGAGAAGACAACAATTAACAATATGAATCGGTTGTTCTGAGAGAGACCGATGCATATAGTATGAAGTTAAAAGTATTAGCATCAGTTTTGGAGAAATACCGATTCTATTGTTTTCCAACAACATAGTATAACTTTTAATTTATTATATGCATCGATTTCCAGACAACAACCGATTCATAAAGTTTTGAAATTTTGCTCATAAAAAATCTCGTAATCCCGCGCTATAGAGAGGCGCCAAAATTTAATTGACATATGCATCGGTTCTAAATCAAGAACCGATGCTTATACTTAGTTATAAGTATCGGTTTTGTTGACTAAGCGATGCCTATAGTTTTGAGATTTTTGCTCAACAAATTTTAATCCTGCGATTCAGAGGCGCAAATCTAATTTACATAGGCATCAGTTCTATATCAAGAACCGATGTTCATATTCTGTTATAGGCATCGGTTGTTTGACCAAAACCGATGCCTATGTATTCTAATGAATTTTTTTGGATTTTTTTTATTATTATAGGCATCGGTTGTTTTTAACAAACCGATGCTGTTAATTTTTCTCGGACTATATAGGCATCGGTTGTTATGAAAAATCGATGCATATAACTTTTATTATTACAAAAAAAATAAAATCCGCTTGGCTATAGGCATCGGTTCCGGGGAACAACCGATGCATAACTTTTTTTAATTATAAAAAAGACCCCGCGCGATATTAGGCATCGGATGTTATTAACAACCGATGCCTATAACCCTGTTCCGATGGCGTTTTTTTGTAGTAGTGACCAAATTAATTTAGAATTGAATAAGTAATATAATTATGATAATGTATATTTATTTAAACTAATAGAAAAAATGATTTGTTTGTTGTGTTGCTTCCAACACTGAACATAAAATAAAAACACATAAGATTACTTTAACAATTTCACCAATAATAATAGCAAATATCATGACAGAGATAACAAATGATAATGAGATATTACGGGTTTGGGGATACAATGAGTCCTTAATGTAAATTATTTTCTATCTACCAAGTATTATTTGTGATTTAATTCAATACAGGTAAATCACTATTTTAGTTTAACCGTCCACTCAAAGCGATTAATCCGTAAATTCAAAGTATGAATATTGTCTCCACTCAAAATCATACTTAGAAATACCAAAAGTTTAAAAAAAATATAGAACCTCACTTCTAATCTCAAACCCCTCGATCTTGTTGATTAGAGTGTATTGTGTTTGAAAAGTCTATGGATAAGTCTTATCTCTCAATTCGGTTTATCAATAAATTATGAAACATGATCAACCAATTACAATATTTAAACAATTATAACAAACACATAAATATCAAATATATCATACTCGATTGAAAGAACTATCAAAACATCAATTATTCATAATATAATGAAATTTGCTAAGCATAGTCAAACATCTAGATAATCCATCAAACACTTCATGTTCATCAGAATAACTGAAAATAAACAATAAAACCATAAGATTGTATGAATTAGATCCTTCAATCTTTGTTTTCTTCGTATTTCTCCTTCGAATCTTCATGATAACACTCGTTCTCACATCCAGATCATTTCCCAACTCAATGGGATGAAGCTTGGTGTATTTGGACTGATTCTAGGCTATCTTTTATAAGTTGAAAATGAAATCTTAGCATTGAAGTAATTTGTAAAGGTTATTTGAATGTTCATGACCAGATTTGCAGTCGCAAATGGGATCGCAAACATTTTCCGTGAAAACAACCCTCACTAGCAGCTGAGTCGCGACCGCAAATGGGTTTGGTTTCTGTTGACCCGTTGACTTCGTGGGCTTATGTTTATATTGTCCTAATGGACTCTTAAATCCGTTATCTTCAGCCGAATTCTTTATCTTTTACTCTTTTATGCTTCTTAAACCCAATTCAAGTAACAACATCCAATTAATAGGAAATAAGGCTAAAAGACGTTGTTAATGCACAAATAGTAGTTGAAACCTAATCAAATAGAATATACATAAAAATCATGTTTATCAACTCCCCCAAACTTAAATGTTTGTTTGTCCTAGAAAAAACAAAGATAAAGATAGAAATAAACACAAGTATGGACATGGAAATATGATTATGATGTATTTGCTTGAGAAGTATTATTTTCCAAAAATATTAACATAAAATCAAGAACTCAATCGATACATCCTTTATACCTTTAGCTTATTGCTTCAAATTAATGATCATCACAATGGTAAGTATTTCGCTCATCACACAAGTATTTGATTGAGACGTGTATACACTTAATATCATATCAATGCATGCATTCTAATATAAGTGTGCAAATTGTTTATCTCTCCACTGCTCGGTGTGTATGAAATATAAGAGTCATAAATGGCTTTTATTCAGGTTGTAATGTACGCTCTTTGGTAAGGTATGGGATATTTGGATAAAAGTGACAATAATCCTAACTAATGCACAAAAATACCACAACTACCCTCTATTTAAACACTTGAAACTTTTTGTGCTTCACCTTATTCTCAAAACTCAGAATTTTGTAAAACCTTAGCCTTTATAACATAGGCTTTCAAACAACCCAATTAATATCCAAAAACCACTAAACTTATTTGTATTTAATTGATTTTTTTTTTTACTTTGTTTTTTTATAACTAAAATAAAAATTAAAATAAAAATAGTCTTTATAGAGTAGGCTTAAAAATCCTATCGTCAAAGATTTTTTAGAGAACTTTGTTTCCTACAAAACAAAAAGTTAAACCCATGAAACCAAAAATAAATGCACTCAAGATTAACCAATACAAGATTTCCAACTCTCACGACTCACAAAAATTAGAATTTTCATAATGCATTTTAAAAATATATGATAAGCTCTGTGGCTAACAAAAGTATGGGGATAAAAGGCTCAATGGGGCTAACTAATGATTATTTTATTTGTAGTAGCTTGAGTATATGGATATATATATCTGGATCAGGTTATGGAAATTGCTCAAGTCATTTTCATGTCCTTCGTACACTATGCTGCCTCGAGAAAAAACCTAGAGTAAGTTCTACAGAGATGCACACACAAAAGATAAATCTTGAGTTGAAGACGGAATTAATTGTTATGGTTCAACAAAATCAGTTTGGGGGAATTGCGATAAACAATCCTAATGCGTACTTGGTGCATTATCTCGGAATATGTGGGACGATCAAGATGAACAATGTTCCGGATGATGCGATTAAACTTTGCCTTTTCCCTTTCTCTTTGAACAATATGGATTGAGCAGGCATTTTGAGGCTCCACACCTTAGAGTTAGCTCCTAATGTCATAATATAAAATGTATAACTACCTCATACATTTCATATGGAACTCGAATTACACCAAAAGGAATTTCTTTCACAGAGTTATGGCCTCGACACCAAGACTTACCATATCTGGGAATTCAACGCAATGTTTCCACTTCTAGATGATTGTTTCCACTCTTAACCTATGATCTGGGCTAAATGATAGACTTGAAAGCTATAGATACCTCTATTACGTTTCCATTGATATAAAATAAAATCAATTTCACCAAGGGGTCAAATATTTATGACCAAATTACGACAACTGTTAAATCCAGCGAGCGAATGTGTGGGCCGACAAAGTAGATGACCGCAATTCTCGTCGTTTCCACTTGATATTCACACCATAGACTCATTGTCACTTTCTTTTTCTAAATTCATCAGCTTGTCTCATCTCTCGACACCAAACTGAGCCAACTTTGACCAAGTTTGAACTAAAAAGATAAAATAACATAAAAAACCCACAAAAATACGAGAAAAACATGAAAAATACTAAAATAATGAAACAAGTTACAAGAATGCAAAATAATGAAACGAAAAAAATCTACGAATCAACAAAACTTAAACATGAATAACGAAACACAGAATGACATGAAAAAAACACACAAATATTATAAATCAAGTATCTTCATTAATATGTAAATATGCTAGAATTTGCCTTAATCTTGGTCGAGGCCTTAATACATGTGATTTGTGAAAATGATTAATTAACATGTAATTCTCTTGATTTTAGTTAGTGTTTTAGTTAGCTTTTATTGTTAATTTTGGTATAAGTTGGATAGATTAAGCTTATTTTGTATTTTTGTATCTCGAGCTTATTTTACCGCGTTTTGATCTTAATTGATGCAAATAGGAGATTATTCTCTATTTTTCACCTTATAGCTAAGTAACCGGAGGAGCTCAGCACGTAAAAGATGAAGTTTGATGATCAAGAGACAAGAATCGAGTTTTCCGGCGAAGAAGTTGCAGGTTTTTAGAGTTAACGGTCAGGTTAGCGGTAGCCTTTACCGCTAGATCCTACCGCTACGCCTAGCGGTCACTATGCCGTTACCCTAATCGCTAAAGGTGGAAAGAGAGCTCCCAGACCAAGTTAACGATGACCTTAACGGTAACGTTTACCGCTAGTTCCGCCGTTAGGAAACAACAGAGAGGTTTAGCGGTACACTTAACGATTATTCCCATACCGCTACCAACATCGCTAAAGAAGGATAAAGAGCATCAGAGGAGAGTTAATGGTAGCCTTAGCGGTGACTCTTACCTCTATCGGGCCCAGATTCGGATTTTAAACCTAACTTGTGCTCCAAGACTTAGGATAACTATAAATACCCCATTCTAATCTGTCTTGAAAACATATATACACATTCCTAGGGTTCCGAGACGGAGAGAGAGCCCGTTTCCATCCGTCGTTACGAAGATACAAGATCAAGATCAAGGATTCGAGATCGCAAGTTCTAATGCTCCAATCTTTCGTTCGTGATTCGTTCGTTGATCAAGATTGCCTACCATTCTCCGGATTTGCTGGAGATTTACCACTTTTTAGATAATCATAAGTATTCTAAACTCTTTTTAACAGCTTTCTAGAATAATTCTTACGTAATTTATGTTCTTAGATAATTGATTTTATTTTTGGGATCTTGAATACTTTATGATTGGGTACTTTGGATTTTATAGTTAAAATAGATTTAATCTTTCATTTTAATTTTTGTTTATTTACTCATGCTTGATAATCGTAGTAGTAATTTCATTTATGCTTGGTGATCCTATTATTCATGCTTGGTGATTTTATGGATTATACTTAGTAATTTTATTGGTAATTTAGTTCATGTTAGTAAGTTGCTATTCAATTTCTAAGAACCATAGTTCATAGTTTCTAGTTAATTAAGTCTTTTAAAATCTAGTTGGTAATTTAGGTTAAGTTAATTAATTCAAGATAATTAGTTCGAGTAGTAATTAGTTTTCCATAATCGTTATTGCTTTCCGATTCATAGTTCATAAATGCAAAACCCAATTATACATGTTTGCGTGTTAATCTGTGATTAAACAAACATTGGAAACTCCGATTGTTAGTTCCTTGAGATCGACACGAGTCAACTTAACCACCTACAAGTGTCCTCGTTCTTTTGCGGGCGAGCTTTAAACGTTTGACATACAAGTTTATAAAAATAGGTTTATAAAGCTTGAATCAAAATTTTGGCGCCATTGCCGGGGAATTGGCAAAGGTTTTGAAGATGTTTGTTCGTGTTACTTTTTGTTTATCCGTTCATTTTTATAATGGTTTTTTGTTTGCCACTCAATGCGTTGATATTGTCTGTTGTTGATGCAAGGTCGCAGAAGCCTAAAAAGTAGTATTGGACCTTTTATTGACAACATCGAACGAGTAGGGGGACTGAAAAGACTCTTTCTTTCCCCAATAGAAATTATCCCGATACAATCTTAGCCACCATGTTAAACACTACACTAATTTGCAGCTGAGGACCCGGAGAAAGAGGAGGAGGACGAACGAATGGTGGCCGAGGGAGAGGAAACGAAAACCTCACCCATCCTCACCACCAACCATATGGAATGCCAACTGACGATGACTTGAACTTTGAAGACCCACTGGACGATGTGCGGGGAAGAGACCCGCCAATTTTTGACTCTATTGGCAACCAAGAGCTCAATTAAGGGAACAATCAAGAGAACAATGATGGTGGAGAACAAGAAGGACTTGAGATCCTCGATGGTGGAAACAATGGGGGGCCCCCCAGCCTAATGAAAACCGACAAGATTTGATACCGGGAAATCCTATCAACCCACCACATCGACAGCACTTTCGGAATAGAGCCGAAGCCCAAGCCTACAATACTTGGGCAAATCACCAGATTGGGCAAAACTAAGCTGGTAACGACGAACCCCGACCCCAAAATAACCAAAAAAACAATATCAACTCGAACCAGGGGTGAGGACCGCAATGCTTTCAAAATATAAACGAAGGGCGACAACACCATGACTGGCAGAACGAAAATGCCCGGAACGATGGATTTGAGGATGAGAATTACGAGTACCATGAGGATGATCAATTTGATGGAAATCAGGAAGAGTATGATGGACGGAGGAACTACAGAGGACGTGCAAATATTGGAGGGGGACGAGCCCCTCAATATCCAAACGAACGCCGACAAGGTGACCTTGTGTACCCAACTATCGGCCCGTACAACTCAGCCATTATCTTGGGACCAGCAGCCAAGAATTATTAATTAAAGTCTGGTGATGTCAATCAGCTACTCATTTTCTACGACATGCCAAACGAGGACCCACTAAACTTTATTCGAGAATTTTACGCAACAGTGTCCGGACTTCCATCTCGAGAACTAAATGAAGGACAACTTATAATGAGGTTCTTTCCGAGCACTTTTAAGGAAAAAGCGAAGTGGTGGATTCTATCGTTGCATCCTAATTCCCTAACTAATTGGGAAATGGTCTTCAAGAAATTTGTGGGCAGGTTTTACTCGGCTCAAACGACATCGAAGTTGAGGAGAGAAATTACCAACTTCGAACAATAGGACGGAGAATCATTTCACGAAGCATGGGAACGATATAAAGAACTTCTCCAAGCATGCCCGCACCATAATAACAGCCCCGAAATGGTCAACAATTATTTTCATGAGGGTTTGTTGCCAAGCTATAAGCAACAAGTGGAGGCAAAAGCCGGTGATTTCGAAGACTTAAACATCAACCAAGCATGGGATCTATTCGAATTAATGAGTGAAAAGTCGCACCAGACGAGTTCCCGTCCTAAGAAGATCAAGGTGAACAAAGTCTCACTTCTAATGATAAGGATGATAAGATAGAGAAACTCACGAAGCAAGTCGCCTTATTGGCAAGCATAATAACAAAGCGAGAAAAGGACTAGTCGAAACCTTCACACGAAACGTGCAGAGTATGTGGAGCATTTGGGCATGGAGCTAACGCATGTCCGTTGACGTTCAATTAGGACGAGAACGAGGAAGTGAACGTCGTTCATAACTTTCAGCAAAACAATAATTCGGGCCAGAAATTCAACAAGAACTACGATCCGTACTCAAACACATATAACCCGGGAGTCCGTGATCATCCAAATTTCAAGTATGGACCAGGAAGCCCCAACTATGTGCTGATGCCCAAGCAAATGGATCCTCAATATTTAGCACCACCCCCACCTACGAAAGGACAAGTATCTAATCCAGTTCAACCAAATGATCAGTTGCTTGTGTGGCATCAGAACCAAGTAGTTGAAATTGTTCGGAACCGGGAAGGACTTACGCAAATGAACGCACAATTTAATGATCTTAAGGTGCAAGTGAATAAGCAAGGTGCGCAGTTAGATAGCCATGACACATTGTTAAAAGAGCATTCAAAATATCTGCACAGACTGGAAATAATGGTGGGTCAGTTGGCAACTTCCATGGCAAAATTGTTGAACGAGAAAGATAAATTTACAAGCCAAACGGAGCAGGCCTCAGCTGTCCATGTTCTTCATAGTGGCAAAAAGATTGATAATGGCATAATAGGGCAAGATGAAAAAGTGACCAAGATTCCGACGCAGGAAGACATGCCTAAACCGGTAGACCAGATGAACAAATCACCGAATCGTTATATCCCTGGGTCCATCAAAGGACACTGGCGAACCAAGCTACCGTTGAGTCACCAATAAACGAGCCCAACTAATCATTGAATGCTAAGACAGAGAAGTTACTGATTTTTGATAAGATTACATTTCCAAGTTGCCTACGTCCGGCCAAGGAGAACAAAAAATCCATGGAGCTGTACAATTTGTTGAAGAACGTGAATATAAACCTTCCGCTTTTGGATGTGATCAAAACAATGTCGACATATTGATTCAGACTTTTATGCACCCCTTTATATATTTTTAATTTAAAACATTCAAGTCCGCTCGCAAGAGTACTAGGACACTTGTAGGGTGGAAAGTTGACTTGAGTCGAAGTCTAAGAATCAAGTAATCGAAGTTGTAGATGTTTGTTTATTTGTAAATAACACTTAAACTTGTACAATTTGGGATTTTTTGTTTTGTTTTTGTTTATCAACTAATAATTTAAAAACAATAGCATAAATTAAAAGCAATTAAATAACTAACAAGAATTTAAAAGCATGAACAAATAAAAATCATAAACATAATCATAAACAAATTCAAATAACATAAACGAAATAAATGGAATTATAAGAACCATGAAAATAAAAGACTCAATAGCATAAATCATAAACGAAAGTACTTAGCATGAAATCAATATCAACTAATTTAAACGAATCGTAAACGTAAATCAATAGCATGAAAACTTTAATAAAAGTAAATCTCAAACAATCAAGCATATGAAATCAAATTGTATAAACGGATCTTATAACATCAACTAAATCTATAGCATAAAACAGGATCAAATAACATTAACGAAACTTAAATAACATGAAAATGCATAAATGAAATCAAATCTCAAGAACCAAGCATGAATTAATTAAGCTAATTTAGAGGAAAGATTACGAATCCAATAATCCAAAGTAAACAATATGCCAGGTATAAAATAACTCAAAAACAATAATAAGATCTAGCATCTAAAAGCATGAATTGACGAAAATTAAACTAAGAAAACAATAAAAAGGTTTAGAATACTTATTGAAACTAAAAAGTGCAGTAAATTCTCCAGCTAATCCGGAGCGAAAGCGTAGATCTTGGTCGAAAATCTAATCACGAACTGAAAAATGGAGTTTGGATCTCGTGGCTCGTGGATCGTCGATCTTGATCTTATATCTATGCTATGGATGGTAAAACCTTGCTCTCTCCTCTCCTAAAAACCAAAAATATAAAAGTGGTAAAGTGTATTGTGTGTTAAAGTCGGATTAGAGGGGGGTTTATATAGTTTTCCTTTATCTTGGAGCACAAGTTAGGATTAAAACCTTAATTCTGGGCCCGATAGCGGTCAACTTAGCGGTAAGAGTCACCGTTAACCCTCTCTGTCAATCCTCAGCTGTGTTGGCAGCGGCGTGAAAATAATCGTTAAATGTGCCGCTAAACATCTCCGTTGTCTCCTAACGTTGGAACTAGCGGTTTATGGAGATACTGTTACGTCACCGTTGATTTTGTCTGGGAACTCTCTGTCCACTTTTAGCGGTAATGGTAACCGCTAGATGAACCATTAACTTCGTAAACTTGCTACTTTTCATCGGAAAGCTCGATTCTTGTCTCTTGATCATCAAACTTCATCTTTACGTGTTGAGCTCCTCCGGTTACTTAGTTATAAGGTGAAAAATAGAGAATAATCACCTATTTTCATCAATTTAGATCAAAATACGGTAAAATAAGCTGGAAGTATAAAAATACGAAATTAAGCTTAATCTATCCAACTTATACCAAAAACAATAAGAGAAACTAACTAAAATACTAACTAAAATAAGGATAAATATGCATTAATCAACTACCCCACGCTTTATGGGTTTGTTTGTTCTCGAACAAACGACAGTTTCAAAGAATAACAAGAATGAAAATAAGTCCAAGCAAAGAGTCATGTCATGCTACATAGATAACTTTGAAAATATAGATAAGTGTAACACAACTTCAAACGCTCGACCATTATTACATTGTCGCTCCAAAAATAAAATCATGCGTCCTCACAAAGGGAAATATATAAGTGTACGCTCAAAGCACTCGAGAATTTTTAATAGGGACGTGTTTACCCTCAAATCATCAAAATACAAGCACAATAAGCAAGCACTGAAAATCAAAAACTTCTCATCGCAAATTAAGTGTGTAACCAACAAAGAATGGGAAAAGGTCCTTTCGAGTTGTAATGTAGGCTCTTTAGACAGGTATGAAATATATAAGTCGTGTGGCTAACTCATGATCTAACGTTATCAATAACTCACTCAACATATTCTAATCACGAAACAATGTGCTTCACCTCATTCAAAAGAAAAACCTCACTAAACACTCATAACGTAGCCTTTCACTTAGGCTATTTCTCAACTCGTAAACCGTAAACCGACTTTTGCTCAAACCACTTAACAAAAACAGAAGCTTATAATTACGCTTCCTTATTACAACTCAACTATTGCCTCTCAACATTAGGCTTCACAAGAAAATAAATAATAAACACAAGCCTTTAAAAATATAGGCAATGACTCGACAAAATCCACCATCCCCTATTTTTTATTATTTTTTTATATTTAATTATTTTCGTCCCCTTCTATTTTTTATGGGTTTTTTTTTTTTATTTTTTTTATTTCCCTTCTTTTTTTAAAGGATGATGTGGTCCTTAATATTATTACAAAATCATAAATTCCTGATAAAATTTCCAAAACGCAAGTAACCAACAAAAATTATTAACTCCTACCTCACGCTTTTAATGATCGTAGGAGTCGACTCAAAATCACTCATGACTATAGGAAATGGATATTTGGCCATGATTGGCTCGTTTGAAATTTATAATGGCTAATATATATGGATCTGGCCGCAATAAGGGTTTTTTTTCTGTGTCTTAACGTCATGTTGAAAGCTAACTATACAGAGCGATTTCAAATAGATCTCAAAACAGAACTCACTCAAGTACATTCAATGATGATAAACACTCAGGCTACTCACTGGCTTTTGCATGAATTTCTTTTTGAATTGACGCTGTTTTTAAGGTTTTGCGAAATTGTTTGCGTATAAGTACCATTTTACAATATATAAATAATAAATTTGAAATATCTTTGCACTTATACACGCTCAAAGACAAGAACCTCAAATCGTACATAGTTAACTTCGACAGGCAAGTTAGACAAACACAATATCGCGCAGAAATAGTTATCAATCACGATCAAGACTTATAAATTTTTTTTGACGTAACGAATTTTAATTTGCAAAAATACGAGTAATAAAAATGATAAATTGCTCGACCCATTTATAAAAAACTTGAAAACAAAGAGAGGAGTAAGAAAAACATCTCTTAATACTTAAAAAGTCGAGCTGCTCCTTTGTGAATTTGTGCGTTTGTCATATCGTCTCGATCATGGTGATTTGATTTGTCCTGATAAAACACTAAGAAAAACAACGAAGAAAATATAAAGTATAATAACAAAATAGACAAAAGTGAAAAAAAGTACGATAAAATGCGAAAAGAAAATAAGATAAAATAAACGTCTTCAGATGAAACGGCTATCTCTCAAAACCAATCAGAGTGCTCGTTAGGCGGAGTGGTGTCCATCGAAATAACTCGCGGAGTAGGCGGTCCTCGACGCATGAACTCAGCAAAATCGGCTGTCAAGGCCGTCAACATATCACGGTTAGCCTCACTCGCCACTCACGCTCTTTGTGCCTCCTGTGCCGATCGCGCTGCCTCTAATGCCAAACGCACGTCCGTACTCGCTGACTGCGCGTCATACTCAATCCCTGAAAGCTGATCGTACACATTATTCTTGAACTCGGCATAATCTCTCATAGGAGGGTCTGCCTGCCGATCCAAAGTCCGTCTCAGCACGAGGCTCAGTATTGCCTCCATCTACAACTTGAGTCACCTTGCGACTCACATCATCTCTCTCGTCCTCGTCATCTCCCTCAGTCTCCACGTCGGGTACCCATAACTCAGTAACCCATCTCCGCGTCGGCTCCTCTTTGCCGATCACACAGCGAGCCAAAAATCTGTACGCGGCGTACAGTGCATTATCCTGAACCATCGTGAGGGGTATTGATGAATCCCCTCGCTCCCCGGAAGTGTGATCGATGCCTAAAACTCTCTCTCATTATAGTGATAATCTCGCTCGCGAAGCGTCATTCGTCCCTCGAAACTGAAGTAGGCCTTGATCGCGACGGGGGAAAAATTATACTCCTGTCCCCCGAATCGGCACGTTAGTGTGTTGTCGGCCAAAATCTCGAACGGCGTGTAAAACTCGAGCATCTACTGCTCGTAGGCTGGGGTTTGAATTCTAGCCCACTGGATGCATAGGAGATTGTTGATATATCCCATGATTTTTTTGGCGAACGGGTCTTCTCGCACCGCTAGAGAAAGCCAGTGGTCCATTGTCGATGACCACCAGACTGACAAATTATCGGGTCAACAACGACCTGTAAACCTCGACCTCGTCATCGTAAACCTTAAACGATGCTCCAAGCATTCTTGCCATATTCTTTCGGTTGTTGTGCGAAGAGGAGGCCATTATAAAAACTGAGAGTTGCCGGACTGCGGATTCAAAAGGTGGTCGGATGGCGACCTGAAAAATGGGCTCAGATTATCCAAAAATCTGGCCGGCAGAACACTTAGCGGTCAGACTTAGCAGTGAGCCTGACCGTTACTACGTACCGCTAGAGGTAGCGGTAATGCCTAGCGGTTAAGGTAACCGTTACTGTTACCGCTAGGTCTTTCGTCGAACAGGTTGCGTGCAGAAATCTTCCGGCGATTCAACCAACACAAATCAATTTCAAGACAACCCAAATCTAATCCTACTCCTGCAATTCCCGACCAAGCAGTTATAAAGTCGTAGATTAGCCACGCTTACCCCGAGTTATTGGAATCAATCCGTTCCTCCACCCACGCAAATCGATTGAACAAAAGCCCAGAAATCCCTTAGTCTTGCCTTCGTTCTCTGATGTCGCTGGATTTCGCCGGAGAACTTGTGTGTTTGCCGGTGGTTGTGATTCTGTAACGGCAGAAATAGCGATTGGGGAGGTTTTGTGTTGCTGCAGGTTAGCGATTGGAAATAAACGAAACTTAACAAAAACTCCAAGATTTATACTGATAACGGGCCGGGCTTTAATAAGTTAGCGGTGACGGGTACCGCTATTTCTACTGTTATGTTTTCTGGAATCGCTAACGGTTATACCAGTGGTGATAGGTACCGCTACGTTACCGTTAAGTCTGAAATTATGCACGTCTTACGGAAAAATTAAAATTGTACATGTAAAATAAAATAATCGAATTTAACAAATTCAACGAAATAAAATCAGACGTAAAATTGAAAATTTAATTAATTCGCGAGACTCGAACAACGAAATTAAAATTACAATAAAATAACTAGATAAAATAGGAGGAAAATCCTATAACTCGATAAATAAAATTTTAAATAAAAACTCAATAATTGCCTAAATAAATAACTAATTGGAAACGTCCTAAAGCTTAAGGGGAATCAGGTCTATTAAGTATTCCCTCGAGCTCGGCAATTCTTGCGTTAGCACCCCAAGTTCCTGCTTCTAATACCTTATGTCATAAAGGTTCGCTGCGTTACTCTCCTCGAGATCATGAATCCTGGCCTCTAACCTCCTCTAACCTGCTCTAACCTGTCATACTGGTGCTGGAGCCAATTTCTCTCTGCACTAACTTTGTGAATCTCGCGGTTGAGTTCAAGGAACTTGCTCGGTTGCTTCTTCGAATTTGTTTTCCTCTTTCCTCAGAAGGTCTTTTAAGGCGGCAATCCCGACTTTCAACCTCTTTTTTACTCCTTTCAATTCCGAAATCGTGTTATTTAGATCTCAGAAATATTCTCTAGCTTCGTTTACATAATAATTCATCTTGTCCTTTAGAGCCGCGTTTTCCTCCCCTGCTTTCTTCAAGTGGCCCTCCAAAGCTTTGAACCTCATGGTATAATTATATTCGTCTAGTTGGAAACCTTAGTTTTTGGATTTCACCTCCTCGAGTTCTTCATTGACCTTCTTAAATTCGCGTCGCATTACTTCTAGAGTTTCTTCGTGCTACCTTCCTTGGATCAAACCGCCCGTGAGGTTATTGGTGGCTTGTTGGATTCTTCTTATGGTGTTGAAAATTAAGAGAATTTTTTGGTGTGGAGAGGCTTAGAATTAAAGAGCTCGAAGAGTTTATGAATTATTGAGTGCACAAAGGATGGTTTATATAGGATTGGTTGACTCTTGAAAATAGGAGTCTTAGATCTTTCCCAATTATAATTAATGTAGGAGATTTTAAACTTACCTAGTTAATTTAAAATTCTAAAAAGTTAATAGATCTTGACTTAAACTCAGCTAAAAATCGCCCAAAATAATACCATAAATATACTTACCTTGTAGGAATAAAATACCTGAAAATCCGCACCTTTATTTTTCCCGATTTTCAAATCTGACCACGCTAGCGGTACCCTCAGCGGTAAGGCATGTTGGAATTCGTAGAGACGAACACCATGCTCGTGCAGCGGAAGTTTTAAAATTTTGGATCCAACAGATCCATCCTGTGAACGAATATATTTATATAATAAATAAACGAGATAAAGGCATGAAACCCTTACATTAAATTCAGGTCCGAGTTCAACACTAAGGTACCCACGCGATTAATTCTCCGACTGTAAGATCCAATTTCATTGTATTGCTATCATGAAGAAAGTTAGGAAATCCCACGAAAGCTCGAGAACTCCCAATCTCAAAATTAGGATTTATGTTTTCTAAAAACTCTCTTGTTTTTCATCGTATCTAACTTATGACTTTATGTTATATTTATACTAGGTACATAAGAGAACCCTAATTCTAAAAAGGATTGGACTTGTCCAAGACATGGGCCCAAAACAATTTTTGTCCAAGTACCTTTATTAATATATCATAAATAACTAAATCCAAATCCAATTTAGTTTAATTAAATAATTTCTATCAAATAGAAATTAATATCATAATTATTAACAATTAAATATTATAATTTTAAATTGAATATTTAATACTTTCTTGATACACTCTTAAATCGGAAAACTAATCGCATATAGTGTGACCCTATAGGCCTTTATATATGACATCAATCCAATGATGATCCAAACAAAACTCGTAAACGGCTTAGCTGGACGAACTCAATACATAAAGAACTTTCACTTGAACTCAGCGAATTATAACCTTTATACAAAATTTTGGTGAAATTCCTTTCATTTCGAATCACTCGATTAAGTTTAAGATTTATCCAAGTGTCTATCTCAATGCCTTAATCAATTTATCTCATCTTTATTAGTCGACAACTAGACTATACTTCAATTACTATATTGAATATATCTCTTGCATAGGCCAATGACTTTAGTCGACCTAATATAGAGATTATGAGTGATCTCTCTCGAAATTCCAATCGAGAAATGAATTCTTTCTTGACTCAACTATCACCTTCATTTACATCATGGTGCACCCAACACAAGCCGTATCTACCCCAAAAGGAGTGCAAGTGTTGGTCATGGTCAAAGTACACCACTCAGCAAATAAAGTGCGTATTGATCTCAAGTCGAAGGATTATCACACGCTTTATACACTGATGAGTTTATAGACATACAATAAATAACTTATCAGTAGGGTTTACCAATACTCTCCAAAGTATCCATGTGTCCATCACGAATAACTATTATTCGCAGTCGTGAGACTTACTGCATTCTTTAAAATGTGATGCAGACCACCATTCAGAAACACAATTTATTTTTTGGTGTTCCAGAAGGTGTCCATTGCGACTGGACTCCATGAAGTTTTAAGTAATCGAGAAACTCTTTACTCAAGTATTCTCCTCCTCGGTCCGATCGAAGAGTCTTAATACTCTTTTCAACTTGTTTCTCAACTTTTAACTTATAATCCTTAAACTTCTCAAAAGCCTCTGACTTGTACTTCAAAAGATACACATGTCCAAACCTAGAGAAGTCATCAGTAAAAGTAATTAAGTATGAATAACCGCCTCTAGCTTGAGTAGGGAAAGGTCCGCATACATCAGTATGAACCAGCTTAATCACCTCTTTTACTCGTATGCCTTTCCCAGAAAATGGCTTGTCGGTCATTTTTCCTTTGAGACAAGATTCGCATTGTCCATAAGACTCAAAATCAAATGGTGTTAAATAGTCTAACTTTCTTAACCTTGCGATTCTTGTTTCATTTATGTGACCAAGCCTACAATGCCATAAGTAGGTGGGATTATTCATATTGCTTAACTTTATACGTTTGTTTTGCACATTGAGAATGCCATGACTACAATCAAGAACATATAAACCACTCACAAGTGGAGTATTTCCATAAACAATACCATTATGCGTAAATGAACAATTATTATTAGCAAAATGGAAGGAAAACCCTTCAATGTCTAACATCGGAATAGAAACAATATTCTTTGTAATCGATGGAACAAAATAACAATTATATAAATTTAGTCTATAACCCTAGGGTAAATCTAATTTATAAGTCCCTACACGTTCGGCAGCAACCTTTGCTCCATTTCCCACGCGCAGGCAAACTTCCCCCAGTCTAACCATCCTGCTGTCACTTAGCCCCTGCACATTATTACAAATGTGTGAGCCACATCCGGTATCAAATACCCAGCAATGAGAGTTATTAATAGATATATTGACAAACATACCTGAGGAGCCGGAAACATCTAATGTTTTCCACTTCTCACAGTCTCTCTTCTAATGTCCCTTTTCTTTGCAATATAAGCACACGTCTTTAGCCAATCTTGACTTCTTACGAGCACCTCCTTTTGGCTTTAAAGCCGTAGGCTTAGGCCTAGCCTTAGTTTTCTTTTTCTGCTTTTTCTTACCTTTCAGGTTAGATCTAGCAGATGTACTCACCATGAGTACAGCTTTGCCCTTTGAGGTGGACGACTCATATGTCTTAAGCATGTTATGAAGCTCGGGAAGCTTCACTTTCGTGTTGTTCATATTATAATTCACAATGAAGTTTTCAAATGAACTAGGAAGCGAATTCATGATCAAGTTGACTGAGACATTTTCAGGTAGGATTGTTCCAATCGAAGCCAACCTCTCAGTCAATCCTATCATCTTCAAAACATGCTCAGACACCTTGCCCCCATCATGAAGCTTGCACTTAAAGAGATCTCTTAGCAGCTCATACTCCATAGTTTGAGCTTGCGAAGCATAGAGACTCTTCAAATGCTCCAACATTTCGTAAGAGGCCATGTGCTCATGCTGCCTCTGCAATTCTGTTGTCATCGCAGTTAGCATTACACACTGTGCCGAAGTTGCATCATCCTTATGTTTCCCATGAATATCCTTGTCAAACTTGGCATATTCAGGATAATTTTTATCAGGAATTTCAGGAACAGGTGTGTCCAACACATACTCAATCTTTTCCTGTCTCAGAACTAAACGCAGATTGCGCAACCAATCCATAAAGTTTGGTCCAGTCAACTTGTTCATTTCAACCAAACATTTCAATGATAAATTCGACATCTTAACTAATCTGGAGAAAATAAATAGAGCGGGAATGAAAACTCTAATTCTAATTCCTATGATTATAATTATTAACTAATTAATAAGGACTTTAATAATTAGCTCCCACTATTTTAACATATTCTACGACCCCACGGTACAATACGGACTCATATTAAATATGATCATAGTGAGCCAAGATCCATATTCATACTATTAAAACCTCTGCTAGGGCTGATGACCACAATAGCACAACTGGTAGGTGCCCAGACCAATTATAGACAATTATAACTCTTGGTCGATCGAATCTAATTCGATCTTACGCCCTTAGTTGATTCCGACGCTAGGGCGACAAGAAAGAACCAAGTGAGTCAATCCCATTACACGATCGCAAACATATGCACCTATGAGCGAGCCTTGACCTCGTCGACCGGAGCACTAGGGTGCAAATACTCATGGACAAAAAAGGTTTCGTTCTCACCCAATTATAATGGACAGCGCGTTCATTCAAGATGAGACTCATATTTTATTTGGGGAACATTTATCGGGGTTTAACAATTAACAAGATCCAAATGAACAGTAAACAATTATTTGGCGCCGTCTACCCATAATTTATAAGCAAACGGTCCGACAAATATTGGGCATCGCCTACCCAGAGTTTGTAAGGAAACGGTCCGACAAATACTGGGCGCCGCTTACCCAGACAATATATGCGGACTCTATGGTAAAAAGTAATATACGAGCACATAGACAATTATTGCAAGTAGAGGAACAATTCTATAATTAAAATTAAAATTCAAAGTTTTAATTTAACTTACATTATCAAATAATGTAATAATATAATAATAATCATTGGTTAATCATTTAAATTTAGAAAAATTAAATTCCAAATTAAATTCGATTTCTAAATTATTTAAAAAACTTAAAATTTAGAAATTATTAAATTCCAAATTTAATTCTTATTTCTAAATAAATTTAAATTTAAAAGGTTTAAATTTAGAAATTATTAAATTCTAAATTTAATTATTATTTTTAAATAATTTTTAAAAATGCTTTAAATTAGAAATTAATTAAATTCTAAATTTAAAATTAATTTTTAAGATAATTTTAAAAGCTTTTAGTAAAATAAAAATTTCAGAATCTTCAGCATAGCCAAACAGCCCCTTAAGATTTTCTGAAAGTTTTAGCATCCTTTCTGCAATTTTCGAAAATTTTAGTAATTACAGAAATGCCATTTAGACTTAAAACAGTTTTCTAAAAAGTTTTTAGGGTTAAAACACAGTTTCTGAAAATTTCCGGGTAGACTCACAATTTTCTAAAAACTGAGGGTAATTCTGTAATTTCACAAGTTTCCAAAATTACAATCAAGCCCAAAACTATATCAAATTCTCAAAAATTCTACCAAGCCCTAAATCAAATTTCGGGCTTTTGATTCGGGCTTCGTCGGTCAAAACCACCGGCACCGTTCTGTGGCCCGTGACGAGCCGAATCTACCGGACCCAGGGGCCCGCCTGAAAACTTCACCGGAGAGGGCCGGAACCGTGGCTGAACCGCTGCGGTCCCGCGGCCCAAACGCCGCCATTGCCATGCACCAGTTGGCCGGCTCTCCACCACACGGCCGCCATCTGCAGTGCCCGCCCAGCAGGCTACCTCTCCGACCAACGACGTCATCCAGGAGGTGGTGCAGCCGGCGCGTCGCCTTTCCGTCGAAGCATCAGGTACGTTCCCAGTTTTTTCATGTTTTCGTTTAGATTTTCAGATTTTTTTTTTAATTAGTTTAATCCAATTAAACTAAAACGATAAAATAAAAATAAAACCTTTAATTACTTCAACTTTCAAAAACAGAATCAAGTTTAATCAAATTAAACTGGAATAAAATCGATTAATTAAAACTATTCCAATTAATCTTTCAATCAAATTAAAATCAATTAACTATAATCAATTCCATGATTAATATTATAAAATTATAAACATAATCGTTAATACAGCCCCGAGCTCTGAGACCACTGTTGGAATTCGTAGAGACGAACACTATGCTCGTGCAGCGGAAGTTTAAAATTTTTGTAGATCCAACAGATCCATCCTGTGAACGAATCCAACAGATCCATCCTGTGAAAGAATATATTTATACGATAAATAAACGAAATAAAAGTATGAAACCTTACAGTAAATCCAGATGCGAGTTCAACACACTAAGGTATCCATGCGATTAATTCTCCGACTGCAAGATCTAACTCCAGTATATTTCTATCGTGAAGAAAGCTAGGAAATTTCACGACAGCTCAAGAACTCCCAATCTCAAAATTAGGATTTATGTTTTCTAAAAAACTCTTTGGTCTCTCTTGTTTTCATTTTCTACAACGTATGACTTTATGTTATATTTATATTAGGTACATAAGAGAACCCTAATCCTAAAAAGGGTTGGACTGTCCAAGACATGGGCCCAAAATAATTTTAGCCCAAGTACCTTTATTAATATAATATAAATAATTAAGTCCAAATCTAATTTAATTTAATTAAATAATTTCTATCAAATAGAAATTAATATCATAATTATAAACAATTAAATAATACAATTCTAAATTGAATATTTAATACTTTCTTGATACACTCTCT